>BQNB010137160.1:0-17894 GCA_026074375.1 Tanacetum coccineum
GTGCCTTATTTTGTTATTTGATAATCTGTTTTTAATGAATTAGGATCAAATCAGCTTGAGTTAAGAAAAAAAAATGATTTTTGAAAACTTTCAGGGGTATTTTCAACTAGCAGTACTAACCCATAGTTAGTACTGCTAGTTCTCTTTTGGGATTTTTAACTAGCGGTACTAACTCAAAGCTAGCGGTACTAACTCTAAGTTAGTACCGGTAGTTAAAACTGTTAAGTACTGTTAGTTCATTTTAGCTTATCAGCTTATTATTTCTGCTTATTTAAGATTCCCTTAGCTTTTTAGAGTAGATTGAGCCCATTTTCGTTTACTGTCTTCAGTAGAGCTTATTTAAGCTTATTCGTCTTTTCAAAGAAATTTTAATAGTTTATCAGTTTGTAGCTTTTTAGCTTATTTGCCATTTTAGTTTATTCTAGTCGTTTATTCTTATGCCTGAGTGCTTATTAGGGGTAGTTAAATATATGTTTTAGCTTATTTTCTTATTTCTTGTTTCATTGTGTTTTGTTAAAGCTAGCAGTACTAACCTTAAGCTAGCAGTACTAACTTAAAGCTAGCAGTACTAACTCCAAGTTAGTACTGATAGTTAATACTGTTAGTACTGTTGTTAGTACTGCTGAGTTTTTCTTGCTTAATTTAGCTTAATTGCTTTTTGAATTTGCTTATTTAGAGTTAGCTTAGCTTATTTGATTTGTCTTAAGCTTATTTGAGCTTATTTGTGTCTTAGTATAAAAGTTTTAAGTGTTTTTACCATTCCTAGCTTTTAGGCCTGCTCTAGCTTATTTTCCTTGCTTCTCTTCTCGTGCATTTGCTTATTAGTGTTAGTACCCAATCATTCCTTGTCATATTCAAACATCGATTATCAATTCGTCTTTCGATTTTCCATTCAAGCCTCGTTGGGACATAACGACCCGGAGACACCCTATACTACTTCCGGTTTAATTGGTCTCGCGGATTCTGATCCTTGTTGTGTATTAATATTTATTGGTATATAAATAGGGGTGAGATAAATATTAACACACAACAAGGATCAGAATCCGCGAGACCAATGTAACCGGAAGTTGTATAGGGTGTCTCCGGGTCGTTATGTCCCAACGAGGCTTGAATTGAAAATCGAAAGACGAATTGATAATCGATGTTTTAATATGACAAGGAATGATTGGGTACTAACACTAATAAGCAAATGCACGAGAAGAGAAGCAAGGAAAATAAGCTAGAGCATGCTTAAAGGCTAGGAATGGTAAAAACACTTAAAACTTTTATCCTAAGACACAAATAAGCTCAAATAAGCTTAAGACAAATCAAATAAGCTAAGCTAACTCTAAATAAGCAAATTCAAAAAGCAATCAAGCTAAATTAAGCAAGAAAAACTCAGCAGTACTAACAACAGTACTAACAGTATTAACTAACAGTACTAACTTGGAGTTAGTACTGCTACCTTTAAGTTAGTACTGCTAGCTTAAGGTTAGTACTGCTAGTTTTAACAAAACACAATGAAACAAGAAATAAGCAAATAAGCTAAAACAGATATTTAACTAACCCTAATGAGCACTCAGGCATAAGAATAAGCAACTAGATTAAACTAAAATGGCAAATAAGCTAAAAGCTACAATCTGATCAACTACTAAAATTGCTTTGAAAAGGCGAATAAGCTTAACTAAGCTTACTCCTAAAGACAGTAAAGGAAAATGTTTAATTACTCTAAAAAGCTAAGAAAATCTTAATAAGCAGAAATAAAAGCTGATAATCTAAAAGGAACCGACCGAGTACTAACAGTTTTAACTAACAGTACTAACTTGGAGTTAGTACTGCTGGCTTTAAGTTAGTACTGCTAGCTTTAAAAGTTCTAAAAGAGAACTAGCAGTACTAACTATGGGTTAGTACTGCTAGTTGAAAATACCCCTGAAAGTTTTCAAAAATCATTTCTTTCTTATATTAAAGCTGATTTGATCCTAATTTATTAAAAACAATTATCAACAACAAATAATAACAATTTATAAGCAGACTTCAATCAAGAATAAGCACTTAAATAAGCTGAATCAATCTAACAGTTTTAACTGAGCATACTACCAGTACTAACTTTGAAAGTGACACAACTATTTTCAAACTAACAATTAAGCAGGATAAGCACTAGACATCATGATAAAGCATAAATAAGCAAATATAGGTAACAACTAAGCACTATACGCAATTCCGTAGTAAATAAGAAAAAAAAGAAAAAAGAGAAACTTACAACACCCTTGCTCAAAACAGGGCTAAACCAAGAATCTACAAGCTCTAGCTTGTATAAAACAAGCTAGTGAGAGTCCATAAGCCCATCCAGAACTGGCTTATCATCCATCAAAATAAAGTTTGTGGTGTATTTGAAGATGTGATTTTTGTAATGTTCTCGTTAACAAATTAACTTTTTTTAGGTTTACTTAATTAAAGCAGCTTATTTTAAAAAACAAAGCGTATCGAGAGCTTTTTTTTGAAAACAAAACAACACAATTAAGAACCTTAACACTTGGAATTATAAATTGACTTAAAACCTCAAATTTGCATTGAAACTTGAAAGTGTTACAAAGCTGAAAGTAAAAGCTGTAAAAATACTTTAAGAACTGAAATAAGCTAAGTTATATTGAAAATTAAGCTAAGATATTCTAAGATTAAAAACTAGTTGCCTCAAAGGCTTACAAAAGGCTCTATTTATAGCCGAAGTCTTCTTCCCTTCGACTTCTTTCTTCTGTGTTTCTTTGAAGAGACAAAAACCAAGTGTGCTTGTTGTGTGAGGTGATTTTAAAACAAATCCCAGCCTTCAATTTCTTTTGTGCTTCTTTGGAGTCAATCATAGCCATCGAAAATACTTGGGAATGGTGAGGGATTGCCAACATGGCACTTATACAGCTGGGGGGGGGGGAATAGAGGAGTGGTTGAAATGATTTATCTAGGGTGTTGAGTGTTTTGCAGGGAGAAGGTATGGGACGACATCCCTACTCTGCACCTGGGTTTTGTTGGGCGGGAAAAATGAAGTTTGGGTAGGTTAACAGCTTTGGCCCCTCATTTCTTATAACTTTGTTGTAACTTTCGCCCTGTTTGCAATTTCGACCCTTGCCTTTTACTTTTGTAATACAACTTGAGGTTTGGCAGTTTTAGTCCCTCAAGTTGTATTTTCTTCATGTGGCTGACTTTTGACTTTGACTGACTTTGGCTTCGGATTGACTTTGTCTTTCCATCCCGTGCTTGGATTGGTCATTTTTGGCTTTCTTTTTGAACATCCATTTCCTGCATAATACAAATGCAAACATACAAATACAATGTATTTTTGGTACGTTTTTAGTCATTTAAGTCCGTTTAATATGGAAAATGGTATGTGTAATTAAGCACATACCAAACATCAAATAACTCTTTGAGTACTATCACTGATAAACTCAAAAACCTAATCATGATATGAACAATCTTAGGGAAAACATCCATAAAATCAACCTTAAATCCAATATGGAATCCCGCCACGAAGAGGTAAAAAGTATGAGGACAAAGGAATCTAGATAAGTCAATCAAAAGTTCACTTACCCTTTCGATAACCTCAAAGAAACATTCGAACAATACCTGAAAGAATCACGTAAAAGACAAAATATAATGGACAAATGGATGCAAAACTTCATGGAAAACACTAATAAAAACCTCCAAAGACACAAGCCAACCATTAAGAAACTCGAGAAAAAAGTTGTTCACCTTGCCCATATTTTAGTTGACCAAAAAAATAGCTCACCAGTCATGAATGATATTCCTTATGCCTCAACTTCTAGACAATGCGCAATGAAATTAGAACCCCCTCAGGAAACGCCTAAAACGGAAACTTTCTTTGAAAAGGTGAAAAGCGCATTATGGAAACTCAAGGTAACGAAGAAAAACTTCTTAAAAAATTAGTAAGCGAGCCGGTCAACACTACCCTAGTAAATGATATTCAAAAAACACCAAAATACACCTGACATTTGCAGGAGTTGGTTTCAAATAAAATTCAAAATGAGGAATTATCCATGGTGAAATTAAATTCCCGATGCTCTGTTGTGTTGCAAAACAAGCTTCCTCCCAAAGAAAAAGATCCAGGAAGTTTTGTTTTATCATGCATCATTGGCAATACTACGGTTAGCAATGCTCTTGCCGATTTAGGGGCTAGTATTAGTGTAATGCCGTTTTCTATGTTTAAACACTTAGGACTTGGGAACCCAAGACCAGTTAATATGGTAATTGAAATGGCAGATAGATCCATGCAATCTCCAAAAGGGATAGTTGAAAATATTCTAGTAAAAATTCATAAGTTCATCTTTCCGGTAGACTTTGTTATTCTCGACATCGTCGAAGACAACAAAGTTTCAATAATCCTGGGAAGACCCATGCTGACTACTTCACATGCTAGAATAGACGTATTTGGAGGAAAAATCTCGTTAGAAGTTAGAAAAGAACAAGTTATTTTAACGCCAACGAAGGAGTCACCCCTGTAAATGTTTCGACTGTCTGCGCGATTAAAGATTTCGATGTAATTGATAACATCGAGGGACCAGACGATTTGGAAGAATTTTTAAAGGATGATGACCTAAACGGGGACCTGGGAAACTTTCTCTAGGATAATAACTTATTCCATATTATGAAGATCCTGGAGATAACCCTCCTTCCCTAAATAAATCTCCAAGTAGAAATTGGAACCCAGTTGAGGAATTTCAAGATTCTGACGATAACCTTGGTATTGGAATAGACAATTTTGTTAAAATAGATGATCTATGGGATAACTTAGATCCTGGATCTTTAACGAATAAGCAACCCTTAATACCAGAATTTCTCAGCATAGGAAATAGAGTTAATAGATATAACCCTTATAATCTTAGATTTGTTTTTTTGCAAAAGTAAGGTTTGTCAGACTTCAGGACCCTTACATTACCAAATTTCCCCTTTTTTGAATTTTTATTGTTTATTTTTTTTGGTTGTTTTTGTTATTTTTTTTGTTGTTTAATATAATGTCTAGAGCAGCTTACAACTTTATTATTAAACATGAACGCGTCTACACAGGAAATAACGTTGTCAGGAAGGCAAAGAATCTGCAGGTGTTCATCGGATGCCACTCCTTTTTAACCGATTTTGTTATCCTAGAAAATGTGAACGAATTTTTTGAAAAAGGGCTAGCAGAGGTAATATTCGGTAAACCTTTCAAAGAGGAAATTGGATTAGAAGAGGATATAAGCAAAGGAATTATTTGGTTTAAGATTGTAGATGATAAAACAATCTTCAACATGCCTCGAGCCAAGAAAAGGCTCAGTAAACTGACCACCGAGCAGCAAAACCTGATGTCCCCCATTTTAAAAATTAGTGACGAGGATAAAGCTAAAGGAATTAGCCACCTTTATTAGAAAATAAAGGAATTCTATAAAGACTGTTTAAACCTATGAGAAGAATATAAGCAAGATCTAGAGGTTATAGACTGGATTAAACAAGGACATGCAAGTGTGCATGAACTAATGTAGAGTTAGTTTGAGTCTATAAAGACTCAGTAATAAACAAAAGTACTCATCGAGAGACAACCCGTCTTTTATTTTCTGCATTTTAGTTGGTTTTTGTTGGGTTCTCTCTTATTTTGTAGGTTCTCGCTATAAGGAAGTGAAATTCAAGGTCTACTCGACTCGTTTTCATGTGGAAGCAAGGTTTTATCTGGGCGTTGGTTACGCCGTAATAGATATAATTACGACGCAATGTCCTGAAATAGTTACGCTGTAACCTTCTTATCTAAATTCCCAAAAAAATTTAACCACATGTTTACGGCGTAACCAATCTCATTATTATGCCGTAAAACCTTTTCTAAAACCAAAAATTAGTTTGAAACCTTTTCAGAAACCATGTATAAGTAAATGAACTTTGTGGGTATGTTCTCTGAAAACCTTCACGAGACTTCACTCGTCCACTTGGGCCACCAAGTGGTTTAAAAGGCTTGTTGCATATGCTAAATGCAACCGTGATTCCTACGAAAGTGAGTTAGATTTTAGTGTATATTTATCTATGAACGTTTAATGCTTGTTGTTTTTAGTGATTTCAAGGGAAACGAGGTTGTTCTATAGATACTTTGCAAGAATTCATCTTTTGCAGTCATCATTCGAAGAGGAGAGCAACGCTCAGGGGAGTCTTTTGTTTTAATTCTACTCTTATTTCATAATTTCATTTCCTTAAATGTACAATAGGGACATTGTACAAACCAAGTAGGGGGATGGGAGTAGAATTACCACTTGACCTATATTTGCCTTCGATTTTCTAGTTTTCTTTGAAAAATGGTGCCAATTTTAAAAATTTTGACATCTTTTTCTTACTGAACTAGAATTAATCTTTGCCGAGCACACTATTATCCCATAATTAAATTGGTGAGGTTAAGCCTAATATTCCGTTTCCATTTGTTATACAAAAATTCACCAAATATTTGAGAGTACCGGTAGTATTGTAGACTTTAAAACTTGGCATGTACATCTTCTCAAGACCTAATTGGTTAGTTGAAATAGACGGTTCAAGAAGGCAACATCTTAGGAAATTACCCAAAAAGCCTATATGTGTGTGTGTTTATCGACTTGTCACACTGACTTGTCGACCTCCCCGTGTAAAACCTTTTTTGCACTCAATGTTAGTGCAAAATACCCCTAGATCAGCTTGTTAAGCCAATATCTGTTTAAACCCTATATGTTTTGTTACACCATTTCATCTTAGCCTACCCTGTAGTCTTTATTCTCTTCGTGTTGAAATCTCTGGCTACTTAAGTCCATGGTTTGGGGGAATGGGCACGAAAATTTTATGCATTCGTGGAAGACCAATCATTAATGATCTATAAAGACCCCCTATGTCATCATTGTCGATATTGTTCATCTCAAGTGGAGGGACGTTTGTATTATATCAAACGCTGCAAGGGAAATAATAAAAAGATATATTTCCCTGTAGCATTTGTATATTTGAAAAATGATGGTGCAATTATAAGCCATCTATGTGTTAAAAATGTAAAGATGGTGCAACTATAAGCCATCTTAATGATTATGAAAAATGGAGCTAGTAGCCCATTATTGAAGATCAGATTTTCAGACTTAGACTCTTGGACTTACGGATAGACAGTAGCTAGTTATGACAACCTTAGATTACTTTAAACTATTTGTTTTGTGTTTTTATTTAACAACAATTATTGTGCATCCTGTGTCTTATCCTACCCTATATCGTTCTACATCCCGACCATTGGTTTTGCTCGAATGAGGGATTTGATTGCAATCATATATGTCTATTCCATCGTTATGGATGTGTATATGTGATTTTGTCGCCCTTATTGGTGTAACGCTTTTGGAAAAGGACTGCAAGATGATTCACCCTTAAAACCTATTTGTCACCCATGTTGCCTTTAAGATAGTTTAGACCCTAATTTTAGTTGGTGGAGACTTGTGTACTTTCCAAGCTTATGATAGGATATAAGCTATGACTGTGCAATTAAGTGATCACCCAGAAATGAAACACTTAGATGAGTAATGAGAGTTGAGTGTTTTTGTCACACCCCCTGATGGGGCCTGGACGGAATACGTGTCCGAGGGCGTGACGTCATAACAATCCGAACACAAGCAACAAAGAACGACCACTAATCATGGATGTTTGAAAAAGTTTACTCGTTGCATAAAAGAAAATAAATTTAAGTTTTACAACCGGTCATAAGAGAGTTAAATGTAGCGGAAGCATAACAAAGTTTTGATAATGACAACGAGTATATAATAGATAAGTCTTGAAATTGGCGAAGTCATATAGCACATAGACTCCATTTAGCATCAAGAATCAATCCAAGCTAAGCACCTGAGAAACATGTTTAAAACGTCAATATAATGTTGGTGAATTCATAGGTTTAAGTTAGTACAAGAGTGGTGACTCGCCAAAACTTACTCCTTAAAAATATAAATATATATCAAGGAACAAAATCACGCGAGAGCAATAAAACCGGAAGCAGTATAGAGTGTTCCCAGGTCGTTATGTCCCAACGAGGCTAGAGATGGAAAATCGAAAGACGATTGATGATTTGTGTTTGAATGTCACAAGGAATGATTGGGCACAGAAACTGATAAAAATAAGCAAAAGCACATAAAAATAGCAAAGAAAATAAGCTGGGATAAGAATCAAAACTAGAAAAGGCAAAAACGCTTAAAACTTTTACACTAAAGCACAAATAAGCTCAAATAAACTTAAAACAAATCAAAATAGGCTAAACTAACTCTAAATAACCAAATACAAAAAGCAATTAAGCTAAATTAAACAAGATAAACACGACAGTACTAACAACAGTACTAACAGTTTTAACTACCAGTACTAACTTGGAGTTAGTACTGCTAGGCTAAAGTTAGTACTGTTAGCTTAAGGTTAGTACTGCTAGGCTAACAAGACTTAAAGAAATAATAAATAAGCAAACAAAGCTAAAACAGAAGTTCACCTAACCTTAATAAGCACTTAGTAATTGGAATAAGCAACTAAAATGATAAATAAGCTGAAAAACTAAAACTGAAAAACTCTTAAAATATTTTGAAAAAGGAAAATAAGCTTAAATAAGCTTACCCCTAAAGAAAGTAAAGGAAAATGGTTTAATATACTCTAAAAAGCTAATCTAATCTTAAATAAGTAGAGACAATAAGCTAATAAGAAGAAATGGACTAACAGTACTAACTAAAATGAACTACCAGTACTAACTTTGAGTTAGTACTGCTAGGCTAAAGTTAGTACTGTTCCTAAAATCAACTATGCATACGAAAACTTTGGAGTTAGTACTGCTTGTTCAAAATAGCCTTTAACATTTCCAAAAATCATTTTTATTAAAAACAGATATCAAATAACAAAGTAAAACACTTATAAGCAATTATTAATCAATAATAAGCACTAACTAACAGTACTAACTAAGAAAGTGATACAAAACACTTTTCAACTAACAAATAAACACTATAAACAGTTCTGCAATGAATAAGAACAACAAGAAAAAGAGAGACTTACAACACCCTTGCTCAAAACAGGGTCAAACAACGAATCTACAAGCTCTAGCTTGTATAAAACAAGCTAGTGAGAGTCCATAAGCCCATCCAGAACTGGCTTATCATCCATAAAATAAGCTGTGGTGTATTTGAGTGTGGACTTTTTAGTGACTTTACTTAAATTCTTAGTATTTGAGTTTAAGACAAATGACTTATATGATTTTATAAGGCTTAAAACATATTAAGCTAAGCTTTTAACAGAGGAGAAACAGAGAATCAAGAATTAACTTAAAAACTCCAAATTTGCATTAAAACTTGAAAGTGTTACAAAGCTGAAAGTAAAAGCTGTAAATGACTTTAAAAACTGAAAATTAAACTTAAGATATTCTAAAATTAACTAGTTACTAACATGCCTCAAAGGCTTACAAAAGGCTCTATTTATACCCGAAGTCTTCTTCTCTTCGACTTGCAGCTTGTGTTTCTTTGTAGAGACAAAAACCAAGTGTGCTTGTTGTGTGAGGAGATTCTAAAACAAATCCCAGCCTTCAATTTCTTTTGTGCTTCTTTGGAGTCAATCTCAGCCATTGAAAATACTTGGGAATGGTGTGGGATTGCCAACATGGCACTTATACAGCTGGGGGGAAATAGTAGGGTGGTTGAAATGATTTTGGCTAGGGTGTCGAGTGGTTTTGCAGGGTAGAAGGTATGGGACGACATCCAAGTTGTAACTGGGTTTTGTTGGGGCGGGAAAGAAGGCTTTTGGGTAAGTAGGCAGTTTTGTCCCCTCAAGTTATATAACTTGAATGCAATCTTTGCCCGGTTTGCAATTTTGACCCTTGTCTTTTAATTCTTGTAATACAACTTGAGGTTTGGTAATTTTTAGTCCCTCAAGTTGTATTTTCTTCACTTGGTTGACCTTTGACTTTGTCCTTTCCATTCCGTGCTTGGTTTTGTTTGGTTTTGGCTTTCTTTTTGGTCCTGCTCTTGAATATCCGTTTCCTGCACAATTCAAATGCAAAACATACAAATACAATGTATCTTTGGTACGTTTTTAGTCTTTTAAGTCCGTTTTTAATGGAAAATGGTATGTGTAATTAAGCACATACCAGTTTACGAAAATAAAACGTGCAACATGCATATGCGTTTTTAATACTTGTTATCACACCAACATGTTTGTGTTTGAGTTTAATAGTCAAAACATGTTTTACGCAAAAGTTCAACACTTTATATTAAGTTTTGACATTTTATTAAAAAGAAATTTTGTCCAACTTTGGAGAGTCGTAACTCGCTCGTTTTTTATTATTTTCGCCTAATTCCATCTCGAACATTTAGTATCCCAAGCGGGCTACCAAAAGACCAACTACCACTATTTACCAATTAAAGCCCAAGACACTCAAAAATAGCCCAAAAGTAGCTAACTCAAATTCATTTCAAAAATACAAGCTGAACACTTTTTATGAAACAATTTTTACCCAACTTTAAAAGGGCGTAACTCAGCTGTTACTTATCCGTTTGACACGATCCAGGACGTTCTGGAAAGCACTCCGCGAGGACTATCTAAAGTTCCTACTGACCTTTTACCTAAATCGGATTATAAAGCACCTAAAAACAGCATCAAAGCAACTAGGTCAGAAACTTTTCAACACTTGAGTTGTGTGCAATTTTTCAGAAATAGTTTTTACTCATTTTCAAAAGGCCGTAACTCCTTCGTTACAAGTTCACAACATAAATTCACATTTATCTGGGGTGGATCGTACCCCTCCGTCCCACAATATCTCCGTGCAAGACTGATCCACTTGACTAGCTAAGTCCGTTCGGGTTTCACACAAGGTCATGTCACCCTCACATACACATGCCTTACCACAATTCATATCATATAGCAATAGAACATAGTAATCATATAGTTCGACACTTAAAAACACATATCACTGTTCATAATTCAAAAACAGTTTTGCATCATTTCTATCCCAAAATATAAGTAAAAAGTGGGGCTGTAAAACTCACCTGATGCAAAACAAATTCCAATTGCTTCGCTTAATCTTGCAAAGAATCTAAACAAAACAATACACACATATGTTACCATCGATTATGTCACACACCCAAGTCGATGTAACAATCACAACGATGGATACTCTATATCCTATCTTGATTCAACTCTTCTATATACTCCTTATACTTGCTAACCTCAAATTACCTCATAAACTTTACTTCTCAACTTTCTGCTTTTTACTTAGTTTTTATAGTCACAAGATGACTCTAAATAAAATACTTAAACACCTAATTGGTTCTTCTCCTCACATCCCATAGCTCCCTAATGAGTTTTGAGCTTCTACAATTTTTGGATAAAAATAATAGTGAGTGTAACCATTTTATAAAAATTCAACATCACAAAGTGTCCAGAATTTGACCTGATTCGACCTTCAAAAAGTTTAGCTTGAGCAGACCCATTTAAACACTTAGGAAAATTCTACAAAAATTCTAGAAAATCATAAACATCATGAACTTGCTACAGTAGCAAGCCCATTAATTAAAAAGACGTTTTGATATGGTTTTTGACCTCACAAACACAACTCAGAATCTGCCCCGAAAACTCAGTTTTGACAACGAATCTTGTTTGATTAATTTGACTAACTTCCACTCACTTTTAATTCATGAAACCACTTGGGTTGGAAAGTAGACTCTCTGTAGTTAATTTTAGGCTCAAGAAAATCAATAAAAGCTATCCGTATGACCGAGATATGGCTCTCGCAAGATGACCTAAAATTCTGCCCAGATTTCTATTCCGAATTTAGCATAATTAACCCTAATTAACTTACCCAAAACCCTAATTATTATCCCTAAAACGATTTTTGATGATCAAAACCTCTTAATTACAGATTATTTACAATAACCTAATCCATCCTTAATGATTGTTACGTTAATTAAAATCAATTGTATTGAAAAATTTAGAAAACAATACCTTAACTCTTGAAAATCAAAACCCTAATTTTTTTGGTTTACCCTTTGTTCTTTGTGTTGTTAACATAAGTTATTTATATAATAGTATAATAGTTATGTACTTTACATACTATTCTGGAAGATGTAGTGGCACGGAAGACTTTCTTGGATGGAAAAAGAAAAGTAGTTATAGTTAAGGTTTCAACCTTGTTCCCTATAACCTTGGCTCTGATACCAATCTATAACACCCCCATTTTTGACATATAGCAGCGGAAGCTAATCTGGGGTATTATTTCATAGTACAATAGTCATAATCATAGAAAACGACTTGAAAGAGACATTTTTAAAAGATAAGTTATCATTCATTATTTCATCAGAGTTTTTACAAATAGATGTCCCAAAATCTATATTAAAACATAAAGTTTAAATGATAACAGTTTAGCCATCTTCAAGTCCGTGTCACTCCGTGCCATAAGATGTTCAGTTACCTGAGATAAACATGCTAAAAAGGTCAACACAATGGTTGAGTGAAATTCATAGGTTTATAATAAATAGTATGAATATAAGTCATCATAAGAGTGAGTTACGTTGTTATACACCCATAAGTGTAATAATTACAATGAGTACAATTATTATGGAAAACAGTATTATTGTGTCTAAGCTCATGGCACTCAAACTGACTAGTGTATATATCAATAATGATGTATATAAAGATAATGGCCCCCGTGTAGGTAATTGCCATATACCTATGAGTTTCAAATATAGTGCGTTTGGTTACCTATCCGGCTAACATAAACGGGATTCGTCAATCCCAATAGGCCTATTCACAATATTCACGTTCACTCGCAAGTAATTAATGGTCCATGTTTTGGCATAAAGGGACTTAGACAACATATGCAATAATATATTAGGATAACATACATTTAGAAAGACACTTGTATTCATAGTTTATAGCATGTATCCCCCTTACGGATTTGTGAAATAGAAGATTTAAAAGTGAGGCTATGAACTTACCTTAACAGTATAGGGAAATCTGATTGATGGCAAAAGTATATCAAGTGAAAGTAACGGCTTCGTGTAGTATATTGGATATCATAACATAATCAAGAGATGATGGGTTGGCCAATTTCTAGAGAGAGAAAATGGGAAGTTTTAGTGAGAGAAAGATACTTAGTGTGTGTTTGTTATACAATGAACAACCAACCCCTCTCAATGGCTGAGAAGGGGTTTAAATACAAAAGTTTATGTGTCCTAAGTGGGCTATTGAGTGGGCTAACATGTGTGTAAAGACCCAGCCCAACGCCATAAGTTATACGGTAACTAAACGATTAATATTAAGACTACGACCTAACCTATGATAGACATAACACGGGGTGACCGAGTCTTTTTCATGATCCTAACAATCTCCCCCTAAGGGAGGTCACCCTAGAAAATACAATTCGAATCCTAGCATTATGTGTCTAGGACTTTAGACTTTAGCTCGTAATCTTTGATTCTTCATTCATTGATCACTTTGTACATAGTGAGTAGTGATCTTTTGTCTTTAAACGCGAGCTTGTTCCTTTAGGCTTGTATTTGAATGTGATCTTGAGCTTTCTTGAGATCATCAGCCTAAGTAAATCTCTAATCATCATCTTATGATCTTTTGTCATCTTGCGTGCTTGTGACTTTTAGGCCGACATGCTCATACTTGTTGCAATCTTGAAAGCCTGACTTTATGCTCGTATTACTTCATTAATTTATAACTTCATCACTTTAACATGCTGACGAAGAAGTTGATATCAGAGTTGCGGAAGCTTTAGGTCATTCTCTCTTGATGTTGTAAGGTCATTGAGTCTTGAGTATGAGCATGTGGCAATGAACTTGACTCTGCTAGAATAGGTTGACACCACCTCCATCTTTATGTGTACCTGCACTAAAACAGTTAGCAATAAAGTTGAGGGGCAAATATGGCTTTGTCATTCGCCCCGTGTTTGGTTGGAGTAACCTTTGAATCCGTGAGGACCTACCTGTGGTCAGGTAGATTCAATCTTAAGAAGAATCTCCTTGACAGGATTTCCAGCATGAGTGTCGGATCTTCCAATGTATAAAAATCAGAATCGCCTTACTTGTCTGTTCTCTTAGTCGGAATGTCTCAAAGCAGACAACACGACAAGAGTAAATCGGTTAGTTACTATCTTACCGATTGAAGAGGAAAATTGATTTAAAAATCAATCGACGTGTCACTTGAGAAATTGATTTTGTAACACATCGAGAGTGTTAAGATTTTATCAAACTTCATCAATCGTCAATTCAAAAGTCTGGACCGATTCGATGTCCAGTGTCACAAGTTTGATCCATTTAAGGATCTCACAAGTCACCTACCATGAGCTAGTTTGATGTTGGCTCAAGCAGAATTTCCATCTTCATTGTGAATACATAAGTATCACTCGGATGTTCTGGCAAAATCACAAGGATGATGCGTAGGACTCTGAGTATATATTCCTTGTTTTCACAGTGTGTGAAGAACAAGTACATTTGAATAGCGTCCTAACGAGATTAATTAATGATCTCAAGGCTCTAGACTCAATAGTGCATTTTGATTTTACTGAGCGGAGGCTGGAGCTGACTGTCACCTTTTCAATACCGACTAACTCGGAGTGAGAAAGTTAGTAGATTACGTGTTACGTCTCCATGAGAATTGAAACAGAAATATTTTGAGAGATTCTAAGTGGCTAGGGAGGGTTGTGCAGCGTATCACTGGGTACATGATACTTGTCTTCAATGTCAGCAATCAACCATGTGATTCTGACAGCATATGAATTGACCCAGTTTCTGCCTAATGTTTAAGGAGGGTTGCTTTCTTTACACGCTTTATCTTAACATTTCTTTTTCATTCTTCAACCCCTTCAGTGCTTACCGAGACTTCATTACTAGTACCTTGTTGGGTATGTTCCAGTACTAGCTCCATCTCAGTCCGCACTATTCCCTTATTCTTACATTTCTCCTTTTGTAGTCATACCTAAGGACTTCTACACTAACTAGTGGATTGTCCCTGGGTAGATCCCTCCTTCTCTGGCGGGATCGTGGGAACTAATACCTAACCTTACCATCCTTATAACTCCGATAAAGTAATTACAGGGTCAGTCTTTGGTATTTCCATAATTGCCATCATACATCATTTGCTCCCCCTCAATATGTGCATCAATATTCGAAAGAGTTTAGCACATATGGGAGAGCATATTAATGAGTTCAAAAAGATCACATTTCTATCAGATTTTCATATTTAAGTCACATTCTCTCCCCCGATCAAAAATTTCAAACCCGTTAAGATTTTAGATCTTAATTAAAACCTTTCTCAATTATTTATATGATGACTCAAAAATGCCCGTTAGATGTCATAAATTTGAAAAGCACTATCCCCCTCAATCAATGACCTGTTTTCTATTTAAAGAGCTGTAGTCGTTGATTGAGAGACAAATTTTGAGAAAGACAAGTCCGATTAAGTTTCAAAGAACATTTGTCCACCAAATGAGACACAAACAATTTTCGGAAGAATCATAGACGGAAAATTATTTAGATAAAAAGAAGATTTCTCTTCTGAATCAAGAAATAATGCACTGAAGCGTACATTAGATCGAGGGTGCATGGATATAAAGTGATCCATGCCCGGGAGAACTTAATCACCCGTTGCTAGGAACAGCCGTCTTTTTAGTGACATGCTTTCCTCATTTTGAAAACCGGGTTGCATATCAGAAATAATAGCAAGCCATTAAGACATGTTTTGAAAAGTTTAAACTTCCATTCGAGCTTCATTTACAAACCCGTGTCATTATTGAATGACATTTCTAGGACCGTAAATGTTATCGATAAATAGAAGACATGTCTTGAGAAACTATATTTTTTAAATTTTCTATTTTCTGATTTTTATGGATTTTAATGGTTTTATATTTTTGTATTTTCTTTTTGGTTTTGAATATGTACATATATACATAGGATACTTGAAGCAAGTCCGTTACTCATCCTTGTCATCCTGAAGACGCTTGAGTGTCTTTGGCGACATACACTTCATGCCAAGCCTTGGGAGAATAAATTCAAATCTCTCTCTCGGCAGAGCCTTACTGAATATACCCGCCAGTTGATACTATGTCCTCACGAAGTATAACTCAACCACTCCCTTCTCAACTTGTTCACGAATGAAATGATGTCTGATGTCGATGTGTTTAGCCTTTGAGTGCTGGACGTTGTTGCAGCAGAGGGCAATGGCACTCTTGTTGTCACAATACAAAGGGACATGGTTATATGCAAAGCCATAATCGGATAATTGAGACCGCATCCATAGGATTTGGGCACAGCATCCAGACATAGCTATGTATATAGCCTCTGTTGAAGAGATTGACGTGCTAGTTTGCTTCTTAGATAACCAGCTTACTAACTTATCACCAAGTAACTGAGCACTGCCAGATGTGCTTCTTCGAGTGTCTTGACAACCTGCATGATCTGCATCTACGTATGCTGTTAGTGCCATGGCGGTGTCTTTCGGATACCAAAGGCCCATGTTAATGGTTCCTTGAATTTACTGAAAGACCCGCTTAACTGCTTCTAGGTGCTTTTTAGTGGGCTTAGATTGATATCTAGCACACATGCACACTACAAAAACTAGGTCAGGTCTGCTGGCTGTGAGATACATCAGGCATCCAATCATACCCCTATATCGAGTCTGGTCAACAGGGATGCCTGAGAGGTCCTCATCCAGTTTGGTCCGATCAACCATGGGAGTGTCAACAGGGTCACTGTTATGAAGATCAAATTTCTTTATAATCTCTTTAGCATATTTAGATTGAATTATGAAAATGCCTCTGGGATTCTGAGAAATTTGTAAACCTAAGAGAAAGGATATGTAGGATCCCGTTATCACTTCACTTCATATATTTAAACACGAATCGAAACTAGAAAGGAGAAAGATTGAGTTGTTTAGAGAGAGAAAGAGGAGAGAGAAATGAGAGAGAAAGTGAAAAGATATTATTAGATATTTTGAACAACTAACTTTTCCAAGTGGAAAAGTTCCTTATATACCCCGACACTTAAAAGTGACGCGCGGGATATTTAACTAGGACCCGGGCTCGGGTTTTGCTTGGGATTAAACCCGAAACATATACAATATTAGATTAACTATCGAGCCCGATTCCCGATATTATACTATTACAACATTAACTAATTAAAGACCGAAGCTCCATCGTAGAGTGACCGAGCTTCCTTGTTCGACTCAATAAATTGAGGCTAGCACACACTAAATGACTTGTTTGATTCTTGTTGATCTAAAAGCACAATGTCAAGACTTTTACACTTTTCACACTTATCAACTTCATTCAACGAATGCAAGAAAGTACACATAATATCAGAAGAGATATTTTCTTCCAACAGTCGGTCGTTGTTTATTAAAAGTTGTTTCTTTTCAATCTCAAAACATTTCTTTTCCATAGAACATTGATCAACCTCGTCATCCATTTGTTTGAAAATATCTTTCATTTCTTTAACCTCGTTGTAAAGACCCTTTTCAAAAAGTTTAAAAGTTTCTCTAAGGTAATTGAAAAATGGTATGATGTTTTTTATAAAAGCCCCGTTTATATCTGATTGCTCCCAGCTACCGATCTCATGCGGAGATAAAGTAGTTATCCTTGTGATGCAATGATCAAACTTACTAAGAAGATCTCTTGCATTTTTGTAACACCCTTAAAATATGTTGCAGCGGAATGGTAACCGAGGGCATTACTTCATAATACAATAGCACAAGATAGGAGAGAACGACTTCTAAATGAGTCGTTTAAAAAGTAATCTTGTTCATTTGATTGAAATAATTAAGTTATAAAATTTGTCCCAAAGTTGCATCAAAACGAAAGACTGAAAATAATACAACGAGATTGATTCTTTAAATGCATGTAGAAATCCATGAATGTATTTTTGAAAAGTTTGGACTCTAAT
>BQNB010137161.1:0-17894 GCA_026074375.1 Tanacetum coccineum
CCTAACTGAAACAAAAATGGTATTAGAATTAGCCGATCCTACAATTTCCAAACCAACCGGTGTTGCCAAAAATGTTTTTGTCAAAGTAGGAAAGTTTTACTTTCCCGCCGATTTCGTTGTTCATGATTTTATAGTCGATTTCGT
Organism: Tanacetum coccineum; assembly: GCA_026074375.1. Taxonomy (NCBI): domain Eukaryota; kingdom Viridiplantae; phylum Streptophyta; class Magnoliopsida; order Asterales; family Asteraceae; genus Tanacetum; species Tanacetum coccineum. The sequence continues at coordinate 145 of BQNB010137161.1, forward strand.
TAATACTCGGGCGACCCTTTCTTAGGACGGCTCATGCTTTAATCGATGTTTACAAGGGAGAGATTACTCTTAGGAATGATGATCAATCGTTAACCCTTAAATGTGGTGATGCACCTTCCATTTCATACAACAATCTAATCGTTGAACAAAGTTGATCTAATCGATGTCACTTGTGAAGAGTACTCACAAGAAGTACTTGGATTTTCCGATTCCGTTGCTTACAATAATCCTTCCCCGTACTTCGATCCGATTGTTTCTACTTCATCTCCAACACTTACCCCTTTTGATGAAAGTGATTTTCTACTCTTTGAAGAAGCTGATGCTTTCATAGCAATCGATGATGAACCAGTTTCACCCGTTTTCAATGCTACATACTTTGATCCTGAGGGTGACATTCTCATTCTTGATTCACTTCTCAACAGTGATCCATTACCTTCACCAGACCAAGGAGATTATTCACCCGGAATTCAAAAAGACCTTAAAGTTGTTGAACCAAAAGAGTCTTCACTCAAACCAAAAGATGAAATTCCCGAAGTCAAACTTAAAGAGTTACCTCCGCATCTCGAGTATGCATTTTTAGAGGAAAATAACAAGCTTCCAGTCATAATTTCAAAAGATTTAAGCCAAGAAGAAAAGACCTCACTCATTAATGTTCTTAAAAACTGAAAACAAGCAATTGCTTGGAAACTTTCAGATATCAGAGGCATTGATCCAGAGTTTTGCTCACACAAAATCCTTTTAGAAGATGATTACTTACCTTTAGTGAAACATCAAAGGAGGGTTAATCCTAAGATCCATGACGTCATCAAGAAAGAAGTAGAGAAACTTCTTGACGCAGGATTGATTTATCGATCTCGGATGTCATGTGTTAGTCAGTCCATTGTGTTCACCTAAAAGGTGGTATGACCGTTTCGTCAGAATGAAGAAATTGTGTTGGGTGCCTACAAGATTAGTCACGGGATGGAGAGTTTGCATTCGATTATCGATGTTGAACGAAGCAAATTGTAAAGGACCATTTTTCGTTACCATTCATGAACCCAAATGTTAGAGCGATTAGCCGGCATCGAGTTTTATTGTTTCTTAGGAATTGTTTTTCAGGGTATTTTCAAATACCCATTGAACCTAAAGATCAAGAGAAAACTACTTTTACGTGCCCATACGGAACTTTCGCATACCGTCGTATGCCATTCGGATTGTGCAATGCTCCCGGAAATTGTCCAACGTTGTATGAATGGCCATTTTCACGATATTGAATAGAATAAAACAATGGAAGTTTTTATGGATGTTTTTTCAGTTTTTGGAGACTCTTTTTCTCGTGGGGGCACTGACAGTGTAGATAAAATGCTTAAATGTGTGAAAGACACCAATTAGCACTAAATTGGGAATAGGACGCCATTTCATGGTTAAAAGAAGCATTGTTTTAGGTCATTATGATCTCTGAAATGGAATTGAAGTCGTTAATAGCTAAAGTTGTGTTATTTCTAAGGCTTCCTCATCCTCAATGACCGTCAAAGGATATTACGAAGTTTTCTCGGCATGCTGGATTCTATCGAGATTTATCAATGACTTTTCCAAAATCTACTCGGACCTATGACAACATTCTTAGAGAAGAAACACTCTCTTCAATTTTTTGGAAATTGCATTCTAGCCTTTCAAACATTGAGAAAAATAAGAAGTATGAGCGAAGCTCAATTTTCATTGCTCCAATTTGGGACCAACCTTTTGAAATATGTGCGATGCAAGTGATTATGCATTAGGTGCGGTCTTTAGGAAAAGGATTGAGGGGGAAAAAGTGGGCCCATAAAATTTTTTTATTTTTTTTTTCCGTCCAATTATTTACGCTAGAGACGATGGACTGAGCAGAAAACGAATTACACAACAACCGAGAAAGAGTGCCTTTGCAAGTAGTTTACGCTTTCAGAAGTTTCGGATCATATCTTAATCATGAACAAGAGTGTTGTTTACACAGACCACTCCGCTTTGAAATACCTTTTCAACAAGAAAGACGCCAAAGCAAGATTGCTTCGATGGGTCTTACTTCTTCAAGAATTTGATTTTAAGGTTATCGATACTAAGGGAGCTGAAAACTATGCAGCTGATCACCTCTCTCGTCTTGAAAACCACAATTACTGAAATACTTTTGATCCAAAAGAGATTGCCGAGACATTTTCCTTTAGAGACTTTAAGTGTGTTATTCCAAGATACCAACAGTAACCCATGGTACGCGAATTTGCTAACTCTCACGCGGGGAAAATCATTAAAATGGAAATGTCGACTCAAGATGAAAAACAAGTTCTTTAAAGATGTAAAACATTACTTCTGGGATGACCCTTTTCTTTTCAAGACTTGTGCGGATCAAATAATCCGAAGGTGTGTAGATGGCAAAGAAGCTCTCGAAATTCTCGAAGCTTGTCACAGTGGACCCACCAGGGGACACTACGGAGCCAACTTTACTGCCAAGAAGGTTTTTGATGCCGGTTTCTTTTGCCCCCACCCCCCCCCCACCCCCACCCCCCCCCCCCCCCCCCCCCCTCCCTACCATTTATAAGCATGCTTACGAATTTCTGTAAATCTTGTGATGCTTGTCAAAGACAAGGGCAAAATATCTTCAACGTGATGAGATGCCTCAATGCAAAATACAATGTTTGTGAGATTTTCGATTTATGGGGAATTGATTTTATTGGGACATTTTCCGTCGTCTAGGGGTAACCAAATACTATTCTAGTAGCCTTCGATTATCTTTCAAGGGTTGAAGCGAAAGCGCTCCCACACAACGTGCTAGGGTAGTTGTTAAGTTCTTAAAATCCCTTTCTCCGATTCGGGAAGCTTCCGAGACAAATCATAAGCGATCGTGGGACCTATTTTTGTAACGAAAAATTTGATAAGGTTATGTTTAAATATGGTGTCACCCATCGTCTTTCGACTCCTTACCACCCTTAGACAAGTGGTCAAGTTGAAGTCACGAATCGAGGTCTCAAAAGAATTTTGTAGAGGACGGTAAGAGAAAACCGTACCTCATGGTCAGACAAACTAGATGATGCATTATGGGCTTTTAGAACCGCTTACAAGACTCCTATTGGATGCACTCCATACAAGTTAGTCTATGGTAAAGCGTGTCACTTACCAGTTGAACTAGAACACAAAGCATATTGGGCTCTTAAGCATGCCAACTTCGATCTAAAGACCGCGGGCGATCATCGAAAGCTTCAACTCAATGAACTTAGTGAGCTTCGTGATCAAGCTTACAAGAATTCGCTAATCTACAAAGAAAAGACGAAGAAGCTACACGATTCCAAGATAAAGAACCGAATCTTCAATGTTGGTGATCAAGTCTTGCTTTTCAACTCCCGATTAAAGATCTTCTCCGGAAAGCTCAAGTCCTGATGGTCCGGACCTTTCACAATCACCGAAGTTTATCCTTATGGTACTACTAAGTTGTCTCATGACAATGGTTCTAATTTCAAAGTCAACTGCCACCGTTTGAAGCATTACTATGGAGGGGATACACCACTGTTGGTTATCCCGGACCTCCAGACTTTCCCTAAGGACAACTAAATTCAGGGATCGAGTCGAGCTTGCGACTCGGTGATCAAAAACAAGCCGCTTCATGGGAGTTCACCCCATGCTTATCCTTTCAATTTCCTTTCTATTCTCTATGTGTTGTGTTGAGAGAGGCTTGTTCTCTTTCCAATTTCTTGATGTTTGTTGCTTGTTTGTTGTGATTTTTGCAGGATTCTCCCAATAATTTTTTTTTTTGAAGTCTCTTGTGTCCGGTTGATTTATCCCGTTCAAATTCGAGCTTCTTATCCTTTGTGTGAAATTAGTTTGGGGAGATCCATATCCTTTTATCATTATCGATTAACGTTTATCTTTGCATACCTAACGGTTAGATTTTCGTAGAGCCCGACTTTAAACATGAGGGACTAATGTTTGTTTTGTTTGGGGAAGGGAATCTATCGATTTGATGTTGCTTGCTTATTGTTTTGTTCTCACGTACCCGTTTTTCCCACAAAAATAGCAAAAATTTTAAATTTTTCAGTTTTGTTATTTAGTTAAAAATATATATAAAAATATATATATATATATATATATATATATATATAAATAAATAAATAAATAAAAGTGTTAAGACATAATGTTGTTTTCATAGTTGGTAAGATTACAGTAGTTAATTTTTTGACCCGATCGTACGTGGTTGTAGTTCTAGGCTTTCTCCTTAACAATTAATGATGATAGTTTGTGCTAGTCTCATGTAATTTTAAAACATGTAGATAGTATCATTAGTAAATGAAGTACTTGTGTTGATCTCTTGTAGATTTTAAATATCCGAGTTGGATTTTATATAGGTAAGTATTTGCAATTTCTTTTGTGAAGGAATAAAGAGTGATAGTGTTGTTTACGAATTAGGATGCTAAACAAAGTTTATTTGGAAAACTTAAAGGCTTATAAGAATAACTTGTGATTTTTCTTCCCCGAAGCTCTTAAAATGATTAATTATACGTGTTCTCTTTAATTTTTGCAAATTAGAGTTTACTCTTTAAAGTCTAATCAACATATTCAGAGAAAAAGCTTTATCGATGATGAGTTAAACATCATTTGTAAATAAGAATTTTAGTTCGAGTTTATACTTTGGTTTTCTAAAACGAAATTTTTACTATTTGCAAAAATAATTAATTAGTGTTTACTTAAAAAAAATAATAAATAAATAAAATAAAAAAAATAAAAAAAAATAAAATAAATCTATAAAAATGTAGTTGGTGAATAAAAAGGATGTAAGTTATAAATCCTTAAGTGTTAATAATTAATATGCAAACTCCATCGCAATAAAGTACATGGGCATTTGTCGGTTCGCTCCCGATGTGACATCGAAAGAAAGGATGGAGGTTGTATATTTAGCGTTAGTATCATAATAAGTACGCGAGATCTTGTCGAAGGCGAGGCCGATGTGTCGTTGAAAGAAAAGTGATACCAATTCCTACCCTAATAGTGTGAATAGTAAACAATAATGTTACAAAGTTAGAAAATAAATAGTAAAAGTTTCATTTTCTAAAACCAAAGTATTCTTTTGAACTAAGGTTTGCAAAAGTCTACAAGGCTTTTTCGTCGGAAGTTTATGCGTTTCGGTTAGTATTCTCCGGATGGGGTGTCAAAAGCCTTAGCACTTACCCGATGACGGTGGGATCACTAGAGAAGAAAGTCATTCATGGGACAAGTGAACTAACGATGTCTTGGCTAAGAAGGTTTTTGTTTGCTCTGAGATGAGATCTTGCTAAGTGATTAACATATTTGCCCAAAAGGCCCATGTGTAAAGCTTGGTCGGATTTTATCTATCTAAATATGTAGATTTAATGGTTTAAATTAATTTGAACACACACACCTAAATTTATGATCTATGTCGGGAAGAGGAATTCACAAGTTGTAATTATAAGTAGTCTTAGCATCTTAGTTCGTAATTAGCAGTGATCTTATTTTTAAGCTTAGCATGGGAAAAGTGAAAAATCGGGGATGATGAAGTTATCTTTCAGACACTTAATTGTGCTTTTTGTTCTATGATCCTAAAAGTTACCAATGAGGTAATAAAAACAATACATTATGTCAAATAAGTTGTAGTTAGGTAGTTAATTATCAAGAAAAATCATAAAAAGAGAAAAATCTTTAAAAATGGGAAATCGGGTGTTTTATAACTTGTGATCTCTTAAGTCTCTCAACAAAAAATCTTTGCTACTTTTCAAAGGTTTAGTTGGGGGAATTTTCGAGGTATTTGGTTATAAGGCATGTGATATTGCGTGAGGACATGCAATCGTTTAGTTTGGGGAATTTTGATAAGTGTAGAATACAACAATATACTTTTATGCTTTAAAATAAACCCAATTAAACCCAAAAAGACCAAAACATGGCAAATATGTCTTGTTTTTGTGTTTTGTGTGTGAGGTATGGATCAGTTCAAAAGATCACAAGAACGCAGGCAAAAAATGAGCAGCACGGACAAGAGATTCAGAAGAGTACAAAGAGAAGAGCCTGAAAAGTCTAGGCACGCGGCAAGGTCTGTCACAACCAAGTCAAAAAACAAATGGACAAATTCCTCATAATGTTTCAATTTCGGTCCCTAACTCTCACAAAATCCAAAAATGTATCTTTCCTTTAATTGGGCCCTCACGGATCCAAAGACACAACAAAAGCCAAAACACTAGCCCATTACCTTTTTTATAAAACCACAAGACCATTGTTGACTTTTCTAAAACAAATTTATTAAACTGAATTGTTATAAAGAAAGAGAGGGGGGCCATTTGTGCCACAATTCCAAAGTCTTAAAATCTTTTCACCCATTTTACGTTATAATTAAAGAAGGGCGGAAGAGCTTTTTTACTATTCATTATCGGTACTCCAAAGTTAACATGGTGAAAACAATGGGCAAATGGGAAGATTCGAAGAGCGAATGGTCAATTCAAGTGGTAAACAACGCAAAAGCAGGGCTAGATTAGTCTAATCAAGTGCAATCATTAATCACTTAGCAAGAGACGACACGTCAGAGCATGAAGAAGCATAATGGAATGTGGGATTTACACTAAATATACTCAGTAAACAAGCACACATGAGTCTCAAACGGATTGCCAGCTTGGCAATCCGTGTGAGCTCATAAGTGATCCGATGGTGTAAAAGATGGATTCAATCATTGAAGGATGATCAAGGGATGAAATGAAGAGGAGCGTCTAACTGATTTTAGCTCCTAGAAGCTTCCTCAAGTGCTATAAAAGAGGCCCTCTCCTCACACACACAGGAGAGTAGTTTTTAGTAGTAGTAGCTTAATTTAGATTAATTGTTTAGCTTATGTAATTTTTCCTTAAATCGTTTTTAGATAATTGTAATCTCTTTTTCCTAGTATTGTAAGCTGCTTTTAAATCAATGAAATAGTGTTTCACTTTTATATTAATCATTTTTGATAATTAGTTTTTTATAAATCTCAATGGTTGCTACTATTTCGTAAGCTTGTAATAAGCTCATCTTAATCTCTTATTAGTCTCTAAGCTAATAATTGAGCTCAAAAGTTATTAAACATACCTAAACCTTAAAAACAGCTTAATTACCTTAGCTTATGGATTTTGGACTTATGGAAGGGGATTCAATAATGGAATGAATCCCAAGGATTTTACTTCTAGCTTATTTATAAGCTAGAAGAGCTTGTTGATTAGCTCTATGAGCACTAGCTTCTGTTCTTGCTGAAGCTCATTGTAAGTTCTCTGTTAGATTTCACTTTTACTTAATTTTTAGCTTAATATTAGATAATCTGCTTATTTGCTTATTATAGTTGCTTATTTGTGTTTATTACTTTTTCATTATGCTTATATATACGTCATTATTTTTACATCTGTTTAGTTATTAGTTATAGATCTTTAGATTTACTCTTTTGTCATAAAAATTCATAAAAAAAAACAAAAAAAAAAGTAGCATTATCTTAGATCTTAAGTTTTAGGTTAAATCAGTTGTTAGATCATGTTAATTAAGTTGGTTATAAGCTATTAATAATCTGGTTGTTGAGGTTTAACCATTAGTTCTCATTGTTTTTTCAAATCTGTTAAAATCTTAAAGGGGTGTTTGGTTTAAGCTTCTTTGACCACCATTTAAGTGTTTATAATTGCAGGATCATCCCTTAGGTACCCTGCACTTTTGCAAAGTGCATCAGCAGTACTAAGTTACTTAGTACTGCTGACACTTAATTCCCCAAATTTAAGCTAGCAAAGTTAGGGTTAATAGCTTATCTTTTCTAGTATTAATCTTAGACTGTTATTTACTTAATACAAATTAAGTTTTGTTTTAGGTTTCTAAGCTTTTTTATCCTTGCTTAAGTTGCTGTCAAAGTCAATAAAAAGCTTATAAATACCAAAAATCAGTACTTTGTTTAAGTAGCTTGCTAAATTCAGATTTATAGATTATGGTTTAGAATTTTTATGGTTAGATTAGTCAGTTTATAAGACTGTTTACTTAGTTTCTAAAAGCTTAAGGTTTGTTTAGCTTATTGAGCTCCTTTAGCTTAATTGGATTTCTTGCACTTTGGCTTATTTCCTGAGTATGCATCTTTCATTTCCATTTTTAGTTGACTTCTAGTAATATAAGCTTAGATTTCTTTTCACATTTAGATTAAGCTTCTTATAAGCTTTCTAGAACAATTTTCCTTTTTAAAATTAAGCTTAATTTGAGCTTATTGTAGTTGTTTAAGTGGAAATAAGCCCAAAAGCTTAGTTTCTGTGACAACAGCTTATATAAGCTGTTCTAGAGGATTTATAATGTTAGTGTTAGTTATGTACCTTTTATTAAGTAGGCTTATTTTAGTGTTTTTTATATGTTCCAATTTTGTTTTCAAAAAGTAAAAAAAAAAATAAGATGCAAAAAAATTGGGGTGCCTGCTATCGAAAACCGGACTCTCATGATACCTGCGTTGTTACAATTTGCTACATTAGCTCATCCGTTATACCTTCTTTCCCTTTAATTTTTATACACCTTTTAAGTTTTATAAGCTAATAAGCTGTTAAGCTTATTTCGTGGCTTATTTTATAAGCTACAATTTTGAGCTTATTTTTCCTAGGTTTGTTATAGCAGAAGATATTTTCAGTAATTTTTTCTAGAATTTTTACTATTTTCGTTTAGTATTTTTATCTTTTTATTTTCTTTAAAAACTTTATAAAAACATACAAAAATAGTAATATAATCCAAAAATAAAATTTTTTTTTAAAATTGTCTTTTGTATAGTTTGTAGGAAACAATAGTTTCACTTTCGTAGGGTCTATTTTGCAAAATTCATCTTTTTAAAGAACGGGTTTTGTTCGTGTTCTCGTTTTTCAATTTAAACCCTCGTTTTAACTCAGTTTTCACTCTAGTTTTTTTTAAAACTTCGTTTTTAGTCAATTAGAATACATTTAAAAAGAAAAATAAAAATTAGGTTAAATTTTGTGAATTTTAGGTTGTTTTGGCTTATGTTTTTGTGGTCCGTTTTGCGTTTTTGATTAAAATTTTAATTCGTTTTTTTAGTAGATATAGATCATCAAAAAAATATCCTTGATACATTCAAATCAAGGATACGACTTTAACGTGGTGTTCAAATTTCTCCACTAGTCATTGGGGATAAGACCCGGGTGATCTTTAAGTACCCAGTTTTTTATACGTATTTATATTATATAAATATATATATTTTTGAGAGTGAATTTATCAAGGGTAACTTGCGTAATTTTCTGAATTATCTTAAGGTTATATTTTATATATATCTTTACGCTGTGTTTAAAACTTCACATCTCCCCCCTGCAGGTTGAACTCTAGGAACTTGCAACCTAATTTAGATAATGCATTTTTGGAGGGTACGATAAGGACCATTTCCACTTCCTTTCATGGATCATAGCTCGAAAGATCGCGGGAAATTCAAATACTATTGTTTCTAGATGGCTTCTCGGGTTATTTTCAGATTCCCATAGACCGAAGGACAAGAAAGACAAACATTCATCTTGCCATACGAACGTTTGCCTATCGCGCGCATGCCTTTTGGGCAATGCCCAATGCACTCGGACAGTTTCAAATGTATGATGGATTCTTCCAATTACATGTTTGAAAAAACAATGGAAGTCGTTTATGGATGACTTTTTTGTCTTCGGGGATTCTTTCTCTAATGCCTTACCCCCATCCATTTGGGCAAAATGTTTAAAACGGTGTGAAGTCACCAATTTGGTCCTAAACATTAAGAGGAAAAGCCATTTTATGGTGAAGGAAGGCATTGTTCTTGGACACAAAATCTCTAAGTCGGGAATTGAGGTCGACCGAGCTAAAGTTGACATTATCGCCAAGCTCCCTCACCTGACTACTGTGAAAGGTGTCTGAAGTTTTCTTAGGCACGCTGGTTTTTACCGATGTTTCATACAAGACTTCTAAAAAATAGCCCATCCAATGACTCACTTGCTTGAAAAAGAGACTCCATTTTTCTTCTCAAAAGTGTGTATCGAATCCTTTAATACACTTAAAATAAAATTGACCGAGGCTCCAATTTTGATTGATCCCGACTGGGACTTGCCCTTTAAACTCATGAGTGATGCAAGTGACTTTGCAATTGGGCCAGTTTAGGCAACAAAACAATCAAGATTTCCAACCAATTTTCACTATGCCAGAATAACAATGTCCGAAGCTCAGCACACTACCTACGACTGAAAAGAATGCTTGCAGTAGTGTACGCTTTTGAGAAATTTGGTCAAATCTGGTTTTCGTACAAAAAGGCATAGTGTTATAACGAACATTCTGCTATAAGAGTAATTCTTCACTAAAAAGGATGCTAAGCAAGATGATGCGGTGGATCCTTTTGCTCCAAGAATTCGATGTTATCATCCGAGACAAAAAAAGGAGGCCAGAGTAGCTGGCCGTCCGGTCATCTTTCCAGAATTTGAGAACCTCATCAAGATAACTCGTGAACAAGGAAATCACAGATACATATCCCTCGGAAACTTAGGGATCGTGTTGCTCTTCGTGTTGATAGTACCCCATGGTTGGCAGATTTAGCAAATTACATGCGGGGAAATTCATTATCAAAGGGATGAACTGTCACAGCAGAAAAAAAGTTTTTCAAGTTGTCAAACATACTCTGATGATCACCTTCTATTCTAACATCTGTGCGGATCAAAGTGATCCGTGCTCGGTGTGTGACAATGACAAAGAAGCTCTCAGCATACTCGTAGCTTGCCATTAATGGACCCACAGGTGGACATCACGGGGCAAATTTCACCGCCAAAAAGGTCTTTGATGCGGATTCTTTTGGCCTACAATTTTCAAAGTGCACACGAGTTAGATTAATAAATTGTGACTCGTGCCAACGACAAGGAAAATTTCACAAAAGGATGAGTGCCTCAAAATTCCATCCAAGTTGTGAAAAATCTTGACGTTTGGGGAATAGACTTCATGGGACATTCCAATCTTCAAAGGAACAAATTCATACTGTGGTTGTCGATTACCTGTCAAATGGGTTGAAGCGAAGACGATCCCCACAAACGACGCCCGAAGTAGTTGCATAATTTCTTAAATCTCTTTGCCAGATTCGGTGCCTCTGTGCCCTCATCAGTGAACGTGGAACACATTTTGAATGACCAGTTTGCAAAGGTAATTGCGTAAATATGGAGTCACTATCGTCTATCCAACCGACGTATCAACCACAAAAAAGTGGGCAGGTTGAGGTATCGGTAGCGTGTTTAAAAGGACTTCTTGAAAAAGGACAATAGGAGAAATCATGCCTCTTGGTCGGATAAATGGATGCGAGGCTTCTGGGCCTTTCGTACAGCGTTAATAACACCAATCGGGTGTTACTCCGTACAAGCTTGTATATGGAAAGGCATGTTATCTGGCCGATTGAGTTGGAGCACAAAGCATACTGGGGCCCTTAAACATGCAAACTCTTAATCTCATAAAATAACCCGGAGAGACAAGTCAAAGTTCAACCTCATGAGTTAAGTGAACTGCGTGATCAAGCCTATGAAAATTCTTTGATTTACAAAGATAAAACTAAAAGGATCCATGACGCAAAGATCAAAAACTGCGTTTTCAACGTCGGTGATCAAGTCCTCCTCTTTAACTCAAGATTGAAAATTTTCTCCGACAAGTTGAAATCCCGTTGGTCAGGACCATTTACCATTGTTCAAGTCTTTCCGTATGGCACCGTTGAGTTATCCCAAAACTCTAGGCCAAACTTCAAAGTAAATGGTCATCGTCTTAAGCATTACTTTGGAGGGGATGTCCCTGCTATGGATATACCCCCACCCCCCCCAGGAATCTCCAAACCTTCCCTAAGGACAATTAAATTCAGGGATTGGGTCAAGCTAAGTGACCCTAAATAAGCGCTTCGTGGGAGGCACCGCATGCTTATCCTAGTTTATCCGTAGTAGTAGTATGATAGCTTAGCAATAATGAATAAGTATGTTGTTGTGAGGAGGCTTGCCTCTTTCCTTTTCCATGTTTTATGTTTTGTGTTGTATTGCCCAGGATTGCCTGGATTTTGAAGCCTCTCGTGCTCGCGGATTTTGTCCTTCGATCACAAGAGCTTCAAATCCTCAGCTTCATTTGGGAAATCCGATATCCTAATCTTATCGACTAACGTTTATCTTTAAGCATAATTCATAAACGGCTTAGATTTGCGTAGAGACCCTTCGTAAAAACATTGAGGACAATGTTTCATTCTAGTATGGGGGGGATATTCGATTTGATTGTGCCTGCAACCGTTGTTTTCACGTAATCCCGTTTTTACCACCAAAATTTCAAAAAAATGAAAAATTTTAAAAAATTTAAAAACAAAATAAGTGTTTTGTCATATTTGACTTTCTGCTGGGTAGAATAGAAGTAATTTTTGACTGATCGAGCGTGTTGAGATCACTAGCTTGTTCTTTAAACTTTTAGACTAATCGTTCGCGAATATTTCGCGAAGAACAAAAATGATGAGTTAAGTATGAGTTGGATGCTTAAACATGTTTATTTGGAAATCTTAGAGCTCATGTGTGTATTTGTTGCTTTTTCTCCAATAAGCTCTTAACCTGATTAATATACGTGCTACTTTTGGAGATTAAACTTAAATCAGTAATTTTTATGTAGTATATAGCAAAAACTTTAGCTTAGTTCAAATTTATACTTGAATTTTTCAAAAAGACGTATTCTCTCTCTCTCTCTCCCTCTCTCTCTCTCTCTCTCTCTCTCTCTCTATATATATATATATATATATATATATATATATAAATGATGATATGTTGAAAAATGAAAAAATATAATAAATATAAATTGTGGGCTGATAAAAGTTTGTTGTATCTTGCCGGCTCACAACCAATGTTACAGCCTTCTAAAGAAAGCCCATAATAATCTGAGACTGATAAAAGTTTGTTGCATCTTGCTGGCTCACAACCGATGTTGCAGCCTTCTAAAAGGTCGAGGGTTACAATTACATAAGTGTTTAATAATTAAGTGTGAATTAATTAATAAATAGATCTCTTTTTGTTAAATTCAAATATGCTTTTGAACTTTGATTATTCTATTTTATATGTTGTATATACGGGAAAATCTGAGAGTTTTTGAATCTAAGGGCGGGTGGGTCCGATATGTTCTGTGGAGGCGTGTCAAAAAGACTGGCACTTAACGCAAGGTTGGGATTGCCGAGACGAAAGTCGTAATGGGATGGAGCTGCCCTTCAAACTATTATTCTCGGGTGGAAACGTGAAACATAGAATTTTGCCAAAACATTGATCCAATGGTTGAAAATATCAAAATAGCACATACATTAAGATATAATATTTTTCAGAAGTGAAAAGTTTACAAGTTGCAAATATGAGTAGTATTAGCATCTTAACTCATTAATTAACGATGGATTTTGTACTTTTTAAGCACACCACTCCACACTTGGGTTTGGAATAAGTGAAAAGTCGGGGACGATGAATTTATCCTTTTTGGGGCATTCTCGGATCGAAATGCATCTTGTTCTATGATCCCAAATGAAAATAACGAAAGTCAAATAAGTTAGTTAGTTGCTGAATATGAAAAGTACAAAAAAATGAGAAAAAAGGAAAAATACAAAAATATTAGTGGTAGTTAGTATAAATAATTAAAAATGGTAAAAACGGGGCTTGTCGAAGCTATTGATTTCTTTAATTCCCCTCGACAAACACTTTGCTACTTTTCGAGGTTATTAGTCGAGGGGGATCGAGATTCTTAGTTTTCTAAGTGCTTACTTCATAGCATTGCGTGAGGACACGGCAATGTCTTAGTATGGGGGATTTTGGTATGCGTTTAATTACACATACCTTTCACCAGTAAAATCAGACTTAAATGACCAAAAACATACCAAAAATACATTGTATTTGTATGTTTTCATTTATATTGTGCAGGAAACGGATATCCGAGAAAAGGAAGAAAAATCAAGCAAAAACAGACAAAATCAAGCACGGAATGGAAAAGCATGGAAAAGATAAAGTCAAATCAAAGTCAAAGTCAACCCCGACAAAGTCAAAGCCAAGAAGTCATCAAGTCAAAGAAAATACAACTTTAGGGACCAAATTTTCCAAATCCTAAAGTTGTAAAACAAGGATAAAAACCACAAGGACTTTCAATGTAATATATCTATATAACATGAGGGACCAAAGTTGCCTTAACCCCAAACTTCACCCCTGTTGTACACACAACCATTTTTCTTGCCAAAACCCTGATCCACTGTTCACGCTTCCCTGTCCCCCTCCTCGACCACTGTTCACCCCCAGCCAAAAACTCATTAAAACTCACCCCTCCTCACAAAGGGACAAATGATACTTAAGTGCTTATTATTGATTGAAATCTGCTTATAAGTGCCTTATATTGTTATTTGATAATCTGTTTTTAACAATTTAGGCTCAAATCGGCTTGAAATAGTAAAAGTAAAATGACTTTTAAAAACTTAAAGGGGTGTTTGGCACAAGCAGTACTAACCCATAGTTAGTACTGCTAGTTTCATTTTGACCCATTTGAGAAATTTGATCATTAATCTAAAGGTCTTTTAACATGTTTTTGAGTATTGTTAAAGTTTAATTATAGGTTTCATAACTTGAGTGTTGAATCTGAGAGCATACAACTTATTTCATAAGCTTATTTGAGTAGAATTTTAAATCTGGTTTATTTATGATGTTTTTGTGTTTGTGCAAGTGTTAAAAGTGAGTAAAAACCATAAGTTCTAAGTCTGCATTGTTAGCTTGCATTTTGCCAAAATCTGTCAAATTTGCTAAAGTGTTGGAATCATGAAAAATTCGCTCTTTCATTTGCTTTTTGTTGCTTATGCTTTATTTCAAATTGCTTTTTTGATTGATAAGATAAGTTCTTTGTAGTCTGAAACTTCATCTGTTTTTAGCTTAAAAGTTCATAAGGTTCTGTTTAAGTGCTATTTATAGATCAAAAGTTGTTGTCTTTTAAAAGATTGTAATGTTTGAAAAAATTTCTAAGTGTTGATATTTAGGGAAAAAACAGTCATTTTCATCAAAAAAAAATTTCAGTGCTCATTTAAATTTCAAACTCCCTTTTGTATGTTGAATCTGACGCTTATTGGATAAGCTCTAAGTGGCATAAGCAACTTAAGCACAAGGATCTTTTGTTAGCTTATTTTTAAGTTAGAAAAGTCCTTTTGAGTTTTTTGCCTAACAGTACTAACTCCAAGTTAGTACTGTTGTAGCATTTTTGCTTATTTTAGCTTATTAAGCCTTTTTTTTTTATTATTTATGATTAGTATAACATATTTTAGGTTGTATTAGCTAGTTAGTTATTTTAACTTTAGTGTAGAGCTTATTTGAGCTTATTTGTGCTTTAGTGTAAAAATTTAAAGTTTTATTTGTATTTCAAGTATTCTGTCCTTTTAGTTTATTCTAATTGCTTATTTTTATGCCTGAGTGCTTATTAGGTGTAGTTAAATATCTGTTTCAGCTTATTTGCTTATCTCTTATTTCATTGTGTTTATTTTGCATTTTATTAGCCTAGCAGTTTTAAGTTAAAACTAGCAGTTAAGTTAGTACTGCTGAGTTTTATAGCTCATTTCTGGCTTATTTGCTTGTTTTCCCTAGGTTATGTTTGCTCTTATTGCTTATTTAACCTAGATATTCTACCTGGTTCTCTATAACCTTGGCTCTGATACCAATCTGTCACACCCCCAGACGGGGCCTGGACGGAATACGTGTCCGAGGGCGTGACTTCATCATACTTCGAACACAAGGCACAAGAGAACGACCACTAATGGACGTTTTGAAAATCATAACTCGTTGCATTATTTAAAAATAGATAAGTTTTACAAGATTTAAAAGAAAGTAAACATTTGCGGAAGCATAAGTAAAATGTAGCGGAAGCATAATTTAGTTTTAAAAGATAGCGGAAGCGAAATTTATGTTTTTCAAAAGACAACGAGTATGATAATTTGATAAGTCTTGAAATAGGGTATCATATTGCACGTAGACTCCACATAGCACGTCAAGAAGTCTAAAGCTATTCACCTGAGAAAAACATGCTAAAAACGGTCAACATAAAGTTGAGTGAATTCATAGGTTTAAGTAAAACATTTACGAGGATCAAAAACGTTTAGTGAATACAGCTTCACTCAAAGTATTACGAAAAGTGTTTAGTAATTGGAAATGTTCAACCAAAGTAGTGTGGACCACAAGATTTCAAAGCGTATGCGACAGTTATAGGAGATATAACTTCACATACAAAGCACATGTGCCGTTATAACAAATACAACTTCACATGAAAGTATTTATTGTTGCGCTAAGCTCATGACACTGATTCTAATAACAACCCGGCATATCATATCATGCCACATAGTATTCCTGCCCTTAACTGGTGTCCCAAACCAAAGACCACCACAACGCACATCGACATGACATATATCTGTTTGTTCTTCGTCAAGTTAGAACCAAAAAGTAGGGTAAAATAGGAATTTAAAGTTCTGAAAATTTCGGGTTGTGACATTACCTACCCCTTAAAAGGAATCCCGTCCCGGGATTCAATTTTTGTTAACCGATGGTGTGTCCAAGAAAAGATTTAAGATTTTAAATAACTAGTTTTAGACATGGCGTTGATACTTTATTCGGCAAAATTTGATGTTTTGACACTTTTTAATAAAAATAAATTTTGGCCAGGTTTGACCAGGATATTTAATCCATCAGAATAAGTATTTTAGAAAAATATCATTACAAGTTTTATGATTGATATAAACGCGTTATAAAGAAAGTCCTTTAATAGTGAAAACATCAAAAGAGAAAGTGTAGAGTGTAGGCGCGTGAGTATGTCTGTATAAGGGTTTAAATGTTTAGAGGCGGAGTCGGGTTTCCGATATCTGTAAGTTCGACGTTTAATATCGGACGAGGCTAATGAATGTAAGTATTCAACTTACTTAGGAAGTACGAGGGTGTATCATGTCTCAGCTCACCGTAAGCAAACGATGCGAATAAAGTATAACCGAACGGCTCTAACTGCGACTTAAAAAATAGACGCGCCGTAGAACGAGAAATAATAATAATAACGGAACGTTGCACACAATCGTTTAATAAGTAAATAGACAACCATATATGTTTGTGCTTTAGTTTAGTCAACAAAAATGTGTCTTTACGAACTCGTTAAGTTTATGAAGATGTTACGATGTTCTTACGAAGAGTTCCTATTTATAGAAAGTTTCCATTTTAGGAAAGTTTTTAGTTTCGGGGCGTTAATAGTATCCCCTAATTTAATCGTTTCTAAATTTCCAAAAACGAACTAGGGGAACCCTAGCGTCTAACCAAAATCCTTAGCTCGCTAAATATATACATAAAAATTTGCTATATTTAGAAATGACCAACGGCAACGACTTATAATTTTTAGAAAATCTTAAACCTTCGTTTTAATATTAAGAAGCTCCACGAATATTTTCAAAGACTTTCGGCACTTAATAAACCTTTAGAAAAACATCCGTTTACCCTCATTTAAAACTCGGACCAATAACTATATTTTTATAAATCACCCATGGACTTGACCATAAACTTAACCATAACACCACCATATTTTTCCAAACTATCCAAAATTCTTTTACGCCAAAACTATTCGACCAAAACCACTATAATACACAACCTCATTGCCATTTTTGTTGCAACTCACAGTTCTCACATACTCTCAAAAAGAACAAGTTATATATCTGAAATCATCAAAAACCTTCATTAAAAATAATTATTCAGTTTAATTATTTGAAAATCATAGCACAAACACATGGAGTC
>BQNB010137162.1:0-17894 GCA_026074375.1 Tanacetum coccineum
TACCTTCGAAACAAAATCACTACTTTCTACCAAGAACCGAATGAAACATTCAACGAAGCATGGGAACGTTTCAAAGAACTTCTTCGTTAATGTCCTCATCATGGTTTCTCGGAATTACACCAACTTGATACGTTTCTATAATTCCTTGAATACCAATGATCAAGATGCTTTAGATTCCGCCGCAGGTGGCAATTTTCTAGATAAGATGCCTCGAGAAGGTTTAGCCATTATCGAAAGTAAATCCAAAGTGCGTTATTCAAGAAGTCGTCCTAATGATTCAAGAGCGATTACGAATGCTCCTTCTTCACCTTCCAATAATTCTTTTGAGATTCAACAAATGGCCGCCTTACTTGAAGACAAAATGAATATTCGAATGAGCCGTCTAGAGAAAGCGATTAGTGAAAAGAATGCTACGACTCCTGCTACCGTCAAAGCAGTCGAGGAAGTTTGTGTCACATGTGGTTCAAATCATAACTTCAACAATTATCCGTTAACAAGGAATGAATTTCCCATTTTTCATGATAACATTTATCAATTCCAACAAACCGCCACCGTTGGCAATTTTGTTCAAATGAATCCTCCTAATTTGGCAAACCAAATGAGACCACCCGGTTTCAATCAACCAAATGTTTAAAACAACCAAGGAAACCAAAGCCGATATCAAGGAAACAATTTCAATTCGAATCAAAACCATGGAAACAATTTCAACCATCAAAACAATCAAGGTAAAGTTTTTCAACCACCAACCAATCAACCACCAGTTTACCAAATTCCACCATATCAAGCTCCTACGCCCCAAATCCAAGGTGTTTCGAAAACGGATTTTGAAAACTACGTCAAGGCAAACTGTTATCCCACTGATTTGTTGGATGCAGTCTCTGAATTACTGTCTTCTTTCTTAGAACAAGTGTTTTGTATGACAACAAAATCAACTTTCAATGAATCAACATTCAATGCTGGAATTGGATGTGAATGATCTTCTTGTGTTTGCATCAACTTCTTTTGTTTCAACAATTGTGGAGTTCGTTGTTGATGAAGAATTAACTCAAGCATGTATTTCCCGAGGGAATAATGTTGTTCTGAGATCAGTCAAAGTAGTTGTGCAATCAGTCCTAGAAAGTATATCTTTAGTAAGATGTTGTTCTAGTAAATCCAAGTCTTGAGAGAACGTTCTCTTGAAGATAGGCATCGTGCCATAATCTTGTAAAGTTTCTGAGAGAAACTTAAATAGAGACTTGATTTCTTTAAGACTGTGCATGCATCTACTTCTTGAAAGTTGTGTCTTCTCTTGAATGTTAGAATTTGAACACGAAGAAACTGTGACATTCTGAAGAACACTTGATGTTTGAGTTTGCAAATTGGTATTTGAATTTGACATTATGAATGATGTTGTTGTAAATGGATATCGGATCTTAAGTGTTATGAAGTGATTGATTGTGGTTTTAAATGAATTAACGTTCACGGGATTTTACAAATCTTTGATTAAAACCGAGAAAAGAATCGTATCTTTCGCGGGATTTTACAAAATCAAGAAGAAACCGTGAATGAATAATTAATTGACATTTCAAGTATGATTAAGTTGATTGTTGGTTTGATTGGTTGTGTTTGTTGTGTTGAGTAATTGTCCTTTTAGTCCGAATTAAAGTCCAAAGTCCTTGTAGTTTGTTTGTCTTGCTGTTATGTTTTGATTAAACGGTGATTAATATATTCCCAAATTCGGTCAAATACCACCTGATGCGGGAAATTAGGGTTTCAAAACATGGGTTTTCAATGGACAAAACGCAATGACTTTAGTCAAAACGCAACTATCTTTGATCAAAACGCAGTGACAATTATTTAGCAAAACGCAAGAGTCTCCTTTGAAGTCAAAACACAATCTGTCTTGGACACAAAACGCAATGTATAAAAAAAATTGGGAAATTAATTGGGCAGAGTAACGTCTAGTCAAAACGCAATGATGGTCTTCAAAACGAACTGTTGAGGTCAAAACGCATATGACTTTAGTCAAAACCAATGATATATAATCAAAAACGATTGACTTTTGTCAAAAGCAAACCGACTTTTGTTCAAAAGCAACGACTTTGTCAAAACGCAAGACTTTTTGTCAAAACGCAACGCTTTTGTCATAACGCAAGATTTGTCAAAACGCAAAGACTTTTGTCAAAAACGCAACGACTTTTGGTCAAAACGAACGATTTTTTTGTCAAAACGCAAGGATTTTGTCAAAAGCAACGACTTTTTGTCAAAAACGCACTATTTTGTCAAACGCAACGACGAACACTCCTTCGTTAGGCAAAACGCAGCCAAGGACCTCATCTTCAAACTTTCTTGTAAGCACCGGAAATGCTGTTTTTTAAAACCTTAGTAAGATGCAAGAAGTGATCTAAGCCCAAAAGTACAAGTTTTAATACATTTTAACACGAAACAAGATCAAAGTTGATTTTTTCTTGACTTTTTTCTTTATTTCGAAACAAAAAAAAACAGCAAGAACCCTATACGAATTTTAATAACTAAAACACCCTTTCGCTCTGATACACAGTTATCCACTTGGTAATCCATACACAAACAGATCTTTACCAAATCATAGAAATAAGAAGACTCTTAGAGAGGAAAGAAAGTAGAGAGGAAAGAAGATTAGATAGAAGAAAATGGAAGTTAAAGTTAAGTGAAAATGCAACCACACCTTCACCAACGTGTGGTGCAGGGAAATTAATACCCTAGCCTTTGATGGCTTATGGGCTTGTAACTTGGGCCGGGCTTGACATAACTTGGGCTTTGAGCCTGAAACACGGACAATATTAGATTACAATCCAAGCTCGTTGAACCCGACTAGCCTATTACAATACAAGACCTAGTTTGACTTTCTTAGACCGATAACATTCTTGTTTGACTTAATATAATTAAGGCTAACAAAAAGTATATACGACATTATTAGACGTTTGCATGTGACGAACACAACCATTTCGAGTGCTAAATAAGCTTACAATGATTTCTAGTAGCACAACGAAACCTAAGAAACCCTAAGGAGCTTAACGGGCCACTAAATGGTCTCGTTAAATCTACATAGCCGCATTTGGGCCCAACAGGCCCAACAACTCGTTAGTTAGGGCCAGACTTAATACTTAGTCACTTGAGCTTAATTGATGGATTAAAAGGGCTATGGAACAAGTTGTTACAATTGAACACCCTTAGAAAAAACCACCGAGCCTTAATCGGACATCGGTGGTCATTAGAAACGGCAAATTTTGTGACCAACAACCCTAATAAGCTCAAAACAGCTTAATTGAGAGCTTATACAGAAATATGGACTTATAATGACCTTAGAAATGCTAATGGACCAAAATGGGACAAGCTTGAACATGTACAACCTTAAACGAGCTTGTAACGAGCCTAAAAGCCCATTAACGAGCTTATTGACTTATAAATAAGCCAAGCAATAAAAACAAACTCACGAGTGCTTATTTAGACTAGAAAACATGTTGGATCACATTATAAAGCTCTAGTAAACATTTTGAAAACTTTCGGTTTAGGGTTGTTAGGCTAACGAGCCCAATGAGCTCGAATAAGCTCAAATAAGCTCACCGAGGCTTAGTTTTTAGCTAATAGTTTTCATAAGTTTAACTAAATTCATGCGAGGCTTATGTGCCTTGAAAATCATTTGGACTTTAGATTGCTTATTGGGACCTTAAGGGTCCAAGAAGGCCCATAAGCCAAAATAAGCTCATCCGAGCTTATTTATAAGCTGACCCAGCTTATATGGCTTATTGGAGTCCATTAAAACCAAATGCCACTTGCTAGGACTTATTTGGACTTAAAATGTGATTTTTACAAGTTAGGGGACTAAAAGTGTAAATTTGTAAACTTGAGGGTTAAAACTGCCAAAATTGATTTTATAAAGTGTAGGGACTTGTTTTTGGTCACTTTTGAAGTAAAGGACTGTTTAGAAAGTATAGGACTAAAGTGAAATCTTGAAGATAGAAGGGATACAAAGTGTAATTATGGAAACTTAAGGGTTTAAAAATTGTAATTATCCTATTTTGATAAACATAAGGGCTGTTTTGTAAATATAGGAAACCTAACGGTATTTTATGTATAAAGGTGATTTTTATAAACACTTAAACGACTCGGACAAGTTAAAATATATATCGGATATTATACAAATGAAAGTACGACTTAATAAATATGAATATTTATTAATAACGTTTATACATATATACTTGAACGTGTGTAATCGTATACTTTCCCAAGAGCCATCAAGTCAAGAGAAATACAATAAACATGTGCACCACCACACAAGTGATAACAGTTTATACAAGAGTCGTTAGCCTAAACTCTAGACTAAGACTGGCCGTATTTACTTAGGTAATTGACGGTGCGATTCATTTCCATTCTTGGATATATTTATCGTTTTCAGAGGACTATTCACTAAGGTGAGTTCATAGCCCTATGTTTTATAATTATTTAAAGGATTTACATCTTTGGGGTGAGAATATTGTTGGGATTTTTGATTTGATGAGAAAAAGTGAGTAAAAGAATGAAACAAGAAGGACCAAAATTGTCATCATGAAGTTCTACAAGATATAGAAGATAATAAAGATTTGGTCAAAATAAGATAAGAATGAATATTAATAAGAAGATAATTAATTGATTCTCTCATTAATATATTAATTAGTTTTCTTGTAAGCCTAGGACTCCTTATCCTATAAAAGGAGGTCCAGGCATTTAGAATCCATCCATAGAAAACTAGAGCTCTCCCAATGAGAGTCTAGATAGTTAGATAGCAATTCGACTGATGAGAGTCGAACAGTACACCATAGTTAGTTGGTGTAGCCCTAAATTATAGTTGGGGTAATAGGGAAAACGTTCAATAACGAAAACCTTGTGATAACATTGATTGTGTTCTTATAATTCCGGTTTGATAATATTGCTGTCTTATTATTCCGCTGTGCATTCAATATTATTTGTAAAACTAATCCTAGATGGGCTAAACGATTCTCCACAATTGGTATTAGAGCCTCATGGCTCTTGATCTAGGATTCTACAAGGTTTTTGATCGTGTATTGGTGAAGAAACACGAAGCAAAATTAGTGATAGTTTAGTGACAAAAAAGTGTCGCTAAAAGAGGCATCGTCTGGATACTTAAAAAAAGTATTCACGATTAATACTACTATAATCATTTCCTTGTGCTCGTAATCTTCGTGTAAATCAGGTATATATGTTTCTGATCGTATTTATTGAAGCAGCATGTTAGGGTTTGGTCTGCTAGTTTGAGAGTCACAGCAAGTACACGTCAAGAAGGATGATGTTTCAGTTTATACAGCAAGATTCAAAAAGAGGCTTTACGTTTGAAGGGAAGCTTATTGTTTGTAGTTTTGTCTAAGTGGTTTATGTTTTTTTCACTATGGACCTGGATGTGTGAATAGGGTTTCAAAGTTACTTCTGATGAGCACGCGAGTCTTGAAACAACAGCAGCAACAAAGGAAGTACAAAAAGAAAGATTGGGATAGTTATTTTGAAGTGGTGAGCAATAATGGAGAAAGTATATATCCTATTCTATTATCATACACGATTGGTTGGTGAAAAGGAAAAGATACCATATGTTTATTCAGCCGACAAAAGTAATATAGAAGGGGAATAAACAATTCTTGTTATGTGGATATCTTTAACTAGTTGTTTTTAATGCTGTTCGATATTAATATTGTTTGAACGAAGTAAGTTAATACTACCTTGAGTGAGATTATTACTGTTCGAGCATGTGGAGTTAATACTGTTCATATATCTTAGTACTGCTCGAAGTAAATCTGTTACTGCTGTTCGACAAGAAAAGGTTAGTATTGTTCGTGTTTATATTTGTACTGCCTTTGTTGTCCGAGAAAAGTATTTGTACTGCTAATACTGTCTGAGAAAAGCAGTTTGTACTGCTAGCTTGGTACGATATCGGATTATACACGTCGTTTGGTTTTTGGATGGATTTGGATCTTGGACAACTATTTTTCAAATAGTTTATTCTTATTGATTTTATGGCTCGTTTTTGGAGGCTTATTAAAGATGTGATTACGAAGACGATTGATTATCACTTACTTGATGTTGTAGTTGGGTTTCACAAGTGCGTGTCTTATCATATCTTAAAGTCGTGTTTATGACAGGACATCAACTTTAAAGATAACTTGTTCGTGCTTACAATGGTGTGACGAAGACTTGTCAAAATCTAGCAAAAGTGTGTGATTTTTCTTATAGGTGCTTAATGCTCACATTTGCTATCACTTAGTATGTGTCTCATAGAAGATGAGGATTTTGTCAAGAGGTTGCAGTCTACTTATATTTCACAGATTTATTTATAAGTTCGACATCATGTGGATAGTGCAAGACATAAGACACAAGTTTGGGAGATTCTACTTCTTCATCAAATTCGTTATACTCTATTTTCTTCATCAGTGATCACTACATAGAGCCTACATAGTTCTAGATTCAAGAGATGGTAAACATATTGGTTTCAGGGGAAGCTTATTGATAACATGTTTAGCCATCTACATGCACCACTTGAGGGGAAGTGTTTCATTATAATTGCTAATTTTTACTACTACTGCTAGTTTATATTTCTACTGCTTAGATTCATTTTTCGTATTATGCTTCATGGAGGGTATTTTGAGTATTGGAAGGCTGGATTGGTAGTATGGTATATGATTTGTAACTGTTATGATCCAAGTTGCATTTCTATAAAAAGACCCCTATTGGATGATTACAAAAAGGGGAAGAAGATTGCAGGTTTATTGATTTGCAGCTTATTATGTATGGTGACATGTTCAAGGATTCTAATTCTTATCTTAAGTCAAGGGGAAGCATTGAAGATTTTGTTTCATTCAGGGAGATGATTACATCTTAACTTTAAGGGAAGCTTTGGCTTTATGATGAAGTTCGTACGAGACTTTATTTGTTTTGTCATCATCAAATAGGGGAAGATTGTTGGGATTCTTGATTTGATGAGACAAAGTGAATAAAAGAATGAAACAAGATGGAAACAAGAAAGACCAAAATTGTCATCATGAAGATCTACAAGATGTAGAGGAAAATAAAGATTTGGTCAAAATAAGATAAGAATGAATATTAATGAGAAGATAATATTGAATAATTTATTGATTCTCTCATTAATATATTAATTAGTTTCCTTGTAAGCCTAGGACTCCTTATCCTATAAAAAGAGGTCCAGGCATTTAGAAAAACACATCTAGAAACATAGAGCTCTCCAATGAGAGTCGTCTAGCAAAGGGGTGTGTGTGTGTGTGCATGGTATGCGCTTAATTACACATACCTTTTACCTTTAAAAACGAGCTAAAATAACCAAAAACGGACTTAAAATGCCAAATGCTTAGAGATCCAGATCACCAGGATGGCCTACTAGGGAAGCTGATAGTCTCTATCTAGTGGTTTTATGTCATTTCATCTTGCTAGGCATTGTTTAGGCAAGCCTAAGAATAAGGGTTTTCTTTTCTCCCCCTAGCATAGCCTTAGATCTTTTTATAGTTGTATTTTTGTACCGAAAAATATTTCATGTAAAATTTTCAAGTATGAATGAAAATAGAATGTCTTATGATTGTTCTCTATATCTCTCTTGTGTTGTTGTCTCATTTATAAATTTATTGTATACCTTATCATGATTATGACCTCATGTTTCGTCTCTTGTGATTTAGATAAATCATGGCACCTGTGACAAGATGAGGATCGGCTACCTCTGCTAACAACACCAACTTGAACAACATGACTCCAGAATCCGTTCAAGCTATGATTGATCAAGCTTTACTACGAAACTCCACCAATAGAGGCGGAAGCCACAGTTCAGATGGGGAAAACCAAAGGCCTATGCAAACTGCACCAACGTTTGCTTCTACACTACTCCATGAAATTGTCAACCGTTGAACTTCAAAGGAACTGAAGGTGTTGTCGGTTTAACCCGGTGGATCAAAAAGATGGAATCAGTTTTCAATATCAGTGGTTGTGCTATTGAAAATCAGGTTAAGTTTTCCACCTGCACTCTGTTAGGGGATGCTTTGACTTGGTGGAATGGTCAGATAAGAACCTTATGTCCGAATGCATAAACGATGAATTAGAAAATACTCAAGAAAAAGATGACGGACAAGTATTGTCCACAGGGTGAAATCAAGAAACTAGAACAGTGAGGAACCTAAAGGGTTAAAGGGAACATGTTTCTAGCTTATACACTAACGTTTCCAAGAGCTAACCCTGATATGTACAAGATATGTTGCTAATGGAAACGAAAAGATTGATAAGTACATTAGTGGACTTCCTGATAACATTTATGGAAATGTGAAGTCTTCCAAACCCAAGACGTTGGATGAGACTATTGAGTTGGCCAACGACTTAATGGATCAAAAACTCCGCACCTATGCGGAAAGGACTGACAACAAAAGGAAGGCTGATGATTCATCCAGAAACAACCATGGCCATCAACAACCCTCCAAGAGGCAGAATGTCGCCAAGGTCTATAATATAGGGTCGAATGAAAGGAAACCATATAGGGGAAACTTGCCCAAGTGCACCAAGTACCATTTTCATCACAATGGCCCGTGTACTCAAAAGTACCACAAGTGCAACAAGGTAGGGTACTTTGCCCGCGATTGCAGGAGTTCTGGCAACACAAATACTGCTAATACTCAGAAGGGAAATGGTACAAATCCCAAAGGGAATGTTTGTTTTGAATGTGGAGCATCAGGGCATTTCAAGAGAGATTGTCCAAAGTTGAAAAATAAGGCTGGGGAAATGGGAATGCACAAGGCTGGGTGTATGCAGTTGGAAACGCGGAGAAGAATAGGAACGCATCGAGAAACTCGGACTCCAATGTCATCACGGGTACGTTCCTCTTAAACAACTGCTATGCATCTATCTTATTTAACATTGGTACAGATAGAAGTTTTATATCTACTGCGTTTAGTTCCCTGATTAACATCGTCCCAACTCCATTAGAAAATAATTATGATGTCAAATTAGCTGATGGGAAAATAGTCGGGGTAGATACTATTATACGAGGTTGCACTTTAAATTTCTTAAACCATCCATTCAACATAGATCTAATGCCCGTAGAACTAGGTAGTTTTGACATTATAATTGGCATGGATTGGTTAAGAAGGTATCACGTCGTGATCGTGTGTGATGAAAAACTTGTTCGAGTTCCCTATGGGGGTAAAACCTTGATTTTTTATGGTGACAAAAGTAACAACGGGAGAGAATCTCGGTTGACCATTATCTCATGTTCAAAGGCTCAAGAGTACATGACGAAAGGATGTCAAGTCTTTTTGGCACAGATATCCGCCAAGGAGGAGGAAGATAAGTCGGAAGGAAAGCAACTTAAGGGCGTACCAATCATCCGAGATTCTCCTAAAGCGCTTCCTAAGGACTTGCCGAGCCTTCCTCTAGCTCGACCAATGGAATTCCAGATCGACTTAATTCTAGGAGCCGCACCCGTAGTCCGATCACCGTATCGATTGGCTTCGTCCAAAATGAAGGAATTGTCAGAACAACTATAAAAGCTTTCCGACAAAGGCTTCATAAGACCTAGTTCCTCACCTTGGGGAGCCCCGATCTTGTTTTTCAAAAAGAAGGATGGGTCATTCATGATGTGCATTGACTACCGTGAGTTAAATAAGCTGACAGTGAAGAATCGTTATCCACTCCCGAGGATCGACGATTTATTCGATCAACTCCAAGGATCCAGTATTTATTTAAATATAGACTTGAGATTGGGTTATCACCAGCTTAGAGTACGAGAACAAGACATTCCAAAGACGGTATTCAAAACTCGGTATGGTCATTACGAGTTTCAGGTCATGCCATTCGGACTAACAAACGCACAATGCGTACTTTCATGAACCATGGACCCTCATGAACCAAGAGTGCAAGCCTTACTTGGATAAGTTTGTAATCGTCTTCATTGATGACATATTTATTTATTCAAAGAACGAGAAGGAGCACGAAGAACATCTCAAGGCAATTTTGGAATTGCTTAAGAAGTAGAAGTTGTATGCCAAGTTTTCAAAGTGTGAATTTTAGATTCTGAAGGTACAATTTCTTGGTCACGTCATTGATAATAGAGGCATTCATGTGGATCCAGCCAAGATAGAATCAATTAAAGATTGGGCATCTCCTAAGACACCGACGGAGATCCGCCAATTTTTAGGTCTTGCTGGTTACTACCGAAGGTTTATTGAAGGATTCTCAAAGATTGCCAAATCAATGACGAAACTTACTCAGAAAGGAGTCAAGTTCGATTGGGGTGAAAAGGAAGAAAATGCTTTTCAGTTAATAAAGCAGAAGTTATGCAGCGTGCCAATTCTGGCCTTACCTGAAGGAAGCCAAGATTTTGTGGTCTATTGTGATGCCTCACACAAGGGTTTAGGAGTTTTATTGATGCAGAGAGAGAAGGTGATTGCCTATGCTTCTCGACAACTAAAAATTCATGAGAAGAACTACACCACTCATGATTTAGAACTTGGAACGGTAGTGTTTGATCTGAAGATATGGAGACATTATCTATATGGAACCAAATGCACCGTGTTCACCGACCATAAAAGTCTGCAACACATTCTTGACCAAAAGGAGCTTAACATGAGGCAGCGCCGTTGGCTAGAATTGCTGAGTGATTACGATTGTGACATTCGTTATCACTCGGGGAAGGCAAACGTAGTAGGCCAGATCTCTGAGCCGTAAGGAAACAGGGATTGAGCCCATTGCGTGGTCAGCCTTAGTTATGACTATTGGCTTGGATCTTCCCGAACAAATACTAGAAGCTCGGATCGAAGCCTTGAAACCAGAGAATCTTGAGAAATAAGATGTAGGCGGTATGATCAGAAAGGATATACCCAAGGAAAAGTTGGAACCACGCGGCGATGGGATTTTATGTTTAAACGACAAGAGTTGGTTACCTTGCTATGGCGACTTAAGATCCATGATTATGCACGAATCCCACAAGTCAAAATATTCTATCCATCCCGATTCCGACAAGATCTACTAAGACATGAAGAAGCTATATTGGTGGCCAAATATGAAAGCTGACATCGCCACCTATGTTAGCAAGTTCTTGACATATGCAAGGGTCAAGGCCAAACATCAAAGGCCATCGGGATTGTTAGTATAACCAGCGATACCCGAGTGGAAGTAGGATAATATCACGATGGATTTTATCACCAAACTTCCTAAGTCGTCGCAAGGTTTTGACACCATCTGGGTGATTGCGGATCGACTTACAAAATCTGCTTACTTTTTGCCAATAAGGGAGAATGACCTGTTGGATAAATTGGCAAGGTTGTACCTAAACAGAATTATAGCAAGACATGGAATACCTGTTTCAATCATCTGTGATCGTGATGAGAGGTTCACATCAAATTTCTAGAGATTATTTCAGAAAGATTTGGGTACGGAACTAAGTATGAGTATTGCGTATCATCTGCAAACTGACAGTCAGAGCGAGAGAACTATCCAAACTCTTGAGTACATGCTACGTGCTTGCGTGATCGACTTTGGAAAAGACTGGGTTAAGCATTTGCCATTGGTCGAATTCTTGTATAACAACAGCTATCACACTAGCATAAAGGTCGCACCATACGAGGCACTTTATGGCCGAAAATGTCGATCACTTGTGTGCTAGGCCGAAGTTGGAGAAGTACAACTTACGGGTCCAGAAATGATCCAAGAAACAACGGAAAAGATCGTCCTGATCAAGCAGAGAATTCAAGATGCTCAAGATCGACAAAAGAGCTACACTGATTTGAAGCGAAAGCCGATGGAGTTCAAAGTTGGGGATAGGGTGATGCTCAAGGTCTCACCTTGGAAAGGGGTTATACGATTCGGTAAGCGGGTCAAGTTGAACCTGAGGTATGTCGGACCTTTCAAGGTGTTAGCCAGGGTTGGGGATATTGCCTACAGGCTGGAACTTCCTCAAGAATTGAGCAGGTTTTGCCATACTTTCCAAGTGTCTAATCTGAATAAATGTTACGCTGACGAACCATTAGCCATGCCGTTGGAAGGAATTCACATTGATGATAAGCTCCAGTTTATGGAAGAGCCCGTTGAAATCATGGAACGGGAGATCAAATGATTAAAGCAAAGCTGGATACCATTGGTTAAGGTTTGCTGGAACTCTAAGAGAGGTCCTGAATTCACCTGGGAACGTGAAGATTCGTTCAAAAAGAAATACCCACAACTTTTCACAAACTGGGCTTCGTCATCCACTGCAAGGTCTTAAGCTTTGAGGACAAAGCTCTCTTAACGAATGAAGACTGTAACATTTCTCAATTTTAGGTCATTTTACGACTTCCTATTATTCGTCACTAATTATTTTAGTCCGATATGCGTTTACTTTTAATTTAACTTTTAAGTTAAATCGCGTAGACTAGAAAGAATCATTTAATGTAAGCGGTCACCAAATAAATTAAGGTTTACATCAATCAAGTGTTATATAATTATTAAGAAGATAATTATTAACTTTGCGTATTTTATTTTTATTGGTCACGTAAAAGGCTTACGTTTCGCAATAAAATACATTTAGACACACCCCGGAAATACCTAGACTCAAACCAATACCCACTTTTAAACCTTAAACACAAAATTTAATCAATTCTTGTGTTATTAAGCCATATTAGTCGAATGAGGGGACTAAATCAACTAGGAAAATCCTTAAAACTTCCTAAGTACATGTACATCTTAAGGTAATTAAACCTTGTACTTGTATAATGCTAGCAAGATCTCAAAAGCTTCTATTTTTCCCTTGATACAACACCCTGCAAAACCCACAAATCCACCTAAGATCTTCCTAATATCTCTTTAACGTACATGGTACAAACCCTGTTTAATTAAAACATTACAAATGTGTCCCCTAATAAGTATTTAAGGGTGAAAGCCTAATGGTTAATAACCATTTGAGCCTTTTCTCTTAAAACCCACTGCAACATGCATGTATGTACATCACGAAAACATAGAGATTTCATAATCTTGGCAAATCTTGTACAAATAATTGATAATTAAGAAAGTAACTTAGTTGTTTTAAGCAAAACCATCAGAGAGTAACTGAAACTCACAAACCACTAAGTCTAGGCACGGTTTGGTTGGATTTGGACTAGGAATTGTAACTAGCTTATCTTGCCCTATAAATACACCCTCACACTTGGCATTTAGCACTCATGAAAACAACACATCTACACTAAAACACTTCTCTCTAATCCAAAACCATCTTTGTCTTTTTCTCTGATCGGTCATAAACGCAAACAAATAACATCACAACTATTTTGAGACCCACAAAACAACCCTAAATTTCTATACAAGTTTATAGGAGGTACACGACCAAGTCTTGGTGTTTAACAAAGCTTTAGAAGCTAGGGTTTGGTAGTTGATCAAGTAAAACACATTAGGGATCCATATTACACGCGTAACACTCACCCATTTCACTATGAACTCTTTGTAATCACTTAAACTTAGTACATTTCTATATTTTAATTTGTTTCTATTTGTTTGCTAGACATTGTGTCACGTAAATAATGCACTAACGTGAACCCATGCGTATCAACGTTCACACAAATGCTTGTATAGGACTTGTGTGGTGATGAATATGTTAAAACATGTGAAATATAACTTAAAAATGAGCTAAGGTATCAAACGTGTTCGTTTATAAGCAAATGTGAACACCAACACAAACAATAACCTTTACACACGAATGTTACAAAAACCATACGTAAACTTTTCACTTAAACAAGATGGCATAACTTGGGAACGTGTATACGACATTAATAAATGTTTGCATGGGACAAACGCGACATCTTAAGCGTGCATAATCAGCCTTACGTTGGATATTAGAATGATATCAAAACCTAAGAAACATAGGGAACTTAACGGGCCACTAAATGGTCTCGTTAAATCCAAGCATACCCACGTACGCAACCAATCAGGATCAACAGACCATGAAGTGGGCCCCACGGATTGGTAATAAGCTTTATGAGCTTATTAAGAGACCTAATGTGCTTATTGAGCCAACAGGAACCCTAACACAAAAAGGTAAATCAAGCTGGACCCATAACGGGCTTAGTAGCCCATTTATGTAACCACCGAGAGCCCATAAGCCACAATAAGCTTAAACAGCTTATTTGTGAGCCTACACAGCTTAATGAGCTTATTACTAACTTAGAAACATTAATGGACCCCTTGATATCTTTCGGGTTAGAGTTATTAGGATAGCAAGCCCAACAAGCTCGAATAAGCTCAAATAAGCTCACCCAAGCTTATTTTTTAGCTTAACAGTTTTAAATAAGTTTAAATAAACTTAATGAGGACTTATGTGCCTTTAAAAACTCAATTAGAACTTTAGATTGCTTATTGGACCTTAACGGGTCCAATAAGGCCCAATAAGCCAAAATTAGCTCATTCGAGCCTATTTATAAGCTGACCCAGCTTATATGGCTTATTAGAGTCCATTAAAACTAAATTCCACTTGCTAGAAATTGGACTTAAAATGCGACTTTTTCAAGTTAAGGGACTAAAAGTGCAAACTTGTAAACTTGGGGGTTAAAACTGTCAAAACTGTTTTCTATAAAGTCTAGGGGCGATTTTGACATTTTTGAAACTTAAGGGGCTGTTTGAAACATATATGGACTTAAAGTGTAAATGTTTGTAAAGCTAAAGAACTAAAGGTGTAATTATAGAAACCTAGGGGTTTAAAGTGTAAATACTATATTTTCATAAATAAAGGGACTGTTTTGTAAATATAGAAAACCTATGGGTATTTCAGGAAGCAAAGGTGATTTTAATAACCACTTAACATATCGGGCAAGTTATAATATATATCGGATATTATACAAATGAAAGCACGACTTAATAAATATGAATATTTATTAATAATGTTTCTACATATATACTTGAACGTATGTAATCGTATACTTTCCCAAGAGCCATCAAGCACGACAAATACAATAAACATGTGCACCACCACACAAGTGATAACAGTATATATAAACTAGCAATTTATTGTAGTTTATGCACCAAGTCATTAGCCTAAACTTGTAGACTAAGACTGGCCATATTTACTTTGGTATTTGACGGTGTAATCCATTTGCCATACTTGGATATATTTATCATTCACAGAGAACTACCTACTAAGGTGAGTTCATAGCCCTATGTTTTACAATTATTTAAATGATTTACATCTTTGGGGTGAGAACATGCTTTGTTTTACAAATTGGATGCAAGTGTACATTTTATACTATGATTACGTGTTTGCCTATGTAGCGATAACCCACTGAGCCCATATCATGAACTGTCAATTACTAGATTGTGAGCGCGAATGTTATAAATAGATATATTTGGGATTGACATCCCCGTTTGGGTGATTAGCGCTCACTATGCCGGTTTGCCAGACAAGAAAAGTATACCATGTTGGATTTGGGATGTTGCGGGTTAGAACATCATTCACGGGCATTATTAGAAATTTATTGCATTCATATATGTCGAGCTTCAGTGTCAATAATCTTAAGGAAAACCTAATTTACTTTTTAATGATGTTTGCATCTTTTGTTAATCATACACTTGGAAATCTGCGTTCCTAACTATTGATTTACATAAACCTATGAATTCACCAACTTTATGTTGACATTTTAAGCATGTTTTCTCAGGTCAATAAGGCACGATGTGCTCAGATACATTGGGGGTCACTCTTTGGAAAAAGTCAGTACTAAAGATTTGGGAATATTTGTTATAAACCGAAATCTTTACTTATATTGTCGAACAATTTAAAGCCATGAGCTTATGTAATGAACAAGCCTTTTGTTAATCCAATGTATCTTTTTAAAATGACACGTTTAGTGGTCGTTCTCATATCTTGTGCTATTGATCTATGAAGTAACGCCCTCGGATATTCAACATTCTGCTGCTACCCAGATTTGGGGGTGTTACAGATTGGTATCTAGAGCCAAGGTTTAAGAAACCAGGTCCAAAAGAATTAGTCTGTACTATAACCATTTTTTCAAACACCTTAATTTCCCAAACGTGTTTTGCAACGGGACACACATACATTACTTGTTTGCATCTAATATACATGCTTACATGACATACACTGTTTTAGCATTAGTAGTTACTAAGTGCTTGCATGATTGATATATGCGTATATAAATTATACTATGTATATTACTATAAGATTCTTATAAGTAATACTTATATAAGTTATTTTTGCTTTTGCAGTTGTCATGTATTATGCATCATCTGTGGTTACCTACACTTTCGTTTACACCGATTCTGAGCCGGAGAGGGTATTTTGGGGAGCTGACGAGGAGCTGTCGGACAGAGGTTCTCCACGAGTCATTGTAGACAGATACAATGGACTCCATAATGCATCCGTATCGCCACCATCACCGGATTACATACCAGGCCCCCGAGAGCCATAAAACAAACCGGGCCAGTAACCACAGGACGAGGATGTAGCCGTGAGCCTATTTCATACAAACCACATGACCCTGACTACGTGCCAGAACCTATAAACCCTGAGTATATACCATTGGAGGATGAGCATGAGTTTTCGGTTAAGGAGCAGCCATTTCCTCCTCTTGATTCACCTACTGCTGAGTCACCAGGGTATGTTACTGAGTCGGATCCCGAGGAGGATCCAGAGGAGTATCAGGAATGAGGAGACCTCAGGATGGTCCGGTTGCTATCCATGGAAACGGGGGAGAGGACGGAGATGTTTGATGACGGCGATTCATCTGGGTATGACGCCAATGGATGAGGACGAGGAAGATGATGAGGAGGAGGAGCAGTTAGCTCCGGCTGACTCTGCTATTATCGTACCTACTATTGAGCTTGTTTCCCCACCCGAGGGAACAGAGCCTGTTATACCATCATCCTCCACTGACGAGACAACCAG
Source organism: Tanacetum coccineum (assembly GCA_026074375.1). Lineage (NCBI taxonomy): Eukaryota > Viridiplantae > Streptophyta > Magnoliopsida > Asterales > Asteraceae > Tanacetum > Tanacetum coccineum. Next base: position 16,910 of record BQNB010137162.1, read on the forward strand.
CTGGAGCTAGTAATTATTTCCGGGCTGCATGCATCACAATCCCTTTCCACGCAGAGGCAGAGGTTAGAGACTACTAGCCATGCCTACTCCACCACCTATCACCACTTACCTCACGTATCACCAACCTCTGTAGGGGAGTGCCCTTGCTAGGTGCGAGTCACAGCTCCATCGCACATACATACCACCACCTGTGCCAACACCATTATACCATATATCCGGGTGTCAACCGAAAACCAACACACAGGATAGCCTCCACTCACCCTTGTTGATGGCGGTTAACGACGCATTACACCATCACCTCCACTACCGACCACTACCACCATGCTCTATACATACCCCCACCTAATTGACCCATAGGCAAGAGGTCAATTTGGCGTTGTTTGCTCTAGAGCTTCAGGTAATAAGGTCGAGAGAGTTCTACTGCTAGCCCTACTGGTAGGCGAGGGTAGACTAAGGTTTGTCACACCTGATGCTGAAGATAGACGACGAGGAGTAGAGAGGTTGGGTATGGTATTAGGGATACTTGGGTAGATTCGGCAGAGGCAATTCCTGAGATAGCACCTATGACTTTGGGAGAGGTCAATACTAGCGTTACAGAGCTTGCTGAGCTTCATGAGCATGATACATAAGACTTATATGCTCTACTAGAGGATGCTCAAGAGGGTAGGACTCGCATATCACAACGAGTCTCCATAGACTCGCAGCGAGTGGACTTGCTTATGGAGGACAAGATAGCTCATCAAGAGACCATACAGATTGTGGAGGAGGAGGCTTATGCTTCCCGAGAGGCTTGGGCTCATGCGATAGGATTGAGTCAGGCGGTCTATTCTGAGCTTCAGACCCACCATGAGCAGGTATATGCACACGAGTCTCAGCTCCATGCACATCAGACATAGCTACAGTTGTAAGGTACTCTAATTCAGACCCAGCATCAGGTACATGAGACTCGCTTCCAGATGCAGCAGGCTAAGATGTAGGCATCAGG
>BQNB010137163.1:1140-17894 GCA_026074375.1 Tanacetum coccineum
GTAAGGCACTAGGGTTCGGTTTCTTACTTTCTAACTTGTTTATATAATTCTATTTCTAATACTGAAATATATAAAGTGAAAGCGAGAAGCACTTATCAGAAACGATTACTTATAATAGTCGTTCCTTTTTTATTATGATCGATACAAAAAAAACAAACCTGTTTCTTTCTTCTGCAATTAGGCAAACTTTCGATCCCCACTTTCCTTTGTTGCTACAATCGATGACCACTTGCACTCGTTCTTCCCTGGATCGATTGACCTTGTGCTCTAATGCCACTGTTGCAGCGGTCTTGAATTTAACAAAGGTGTTTGGGATAACAACTTGTAGTAGAATAACATAAGTTTTATAGAAACTGATATATAAGTATTGAATTGTATTGATTACAGACTCAAACCTATATATACTTACTGAAGCGGTACTAATAGAAGGGGAGGATACCGTTTCAGATAAAGTAATCGACACATAAATTAAATGTTGTAACCTAACTAAAACGATTTATAACCGTTTTAGTTAGGTTACAACGTTTAATTTATGTGTCGATTACTTTATCTGAAACGGTATCCTCTCCTTCTATTGGTACGGCTTCAATAAGTATATATATGTTTGAGTTTGTAATCAATACAATTCAATACTTATATATCAGTTTCTATAAAACTTCTGTTATTCTACTACAAGTTGCTGTCCCAAACACCTTTGTTAAATTCAAGACCGCTGCAACAGAATCTCCTTATCTCCAGGATCTAATGATCAAACAAACATCATGTGTATAATCATCAAAACAAGAATTAAAGAAACAAGATAGATTGCGGTTGAACCCTTAATGAATTTGGATATATAAATCTGAAAGGGTTGATTTGATTTACAGAAATCCTATCTATATATAGTGAATGAATCGGTGCCTTTGATGAAGGATACACCGGTTCTACAAAAGTAAACGATACATCTATTCTAAACCTATAACTGCCAACGTTTCTATCTTATTGGGTTTGTTGGCCTGCTGGCCCAAACCAGAAACTTGCAGGCTTTATTTAAAACAAAGATTAATAGGATTAAATTTTCCAACATATTCCCCCCATATACGAAAGGAGAAACCTCAGTGTTTCAAAATAAGTAAGGAAGTACGCAAGTAAGAAAGTAGGCAAGAAACAACGTAAGTAAGACATCAACAAAGCATGACGAAAGGAGAAACATCTACACCAACCCGTGAGCAAAATATAGCACTTCAATGTTCGAAACTAAATGAATCAAACTACACCACATGGGCAATTATGATGGAAACAATCTTAAAGGCTTATGGCCTTTGGGAAACACTTGAAGCTACAGAAAAAGTAGATGAAAGAAAGATACATACAACAAAAGCAATGATTCTCACAACATTGCCGGAAGATATTCTAATGCAAGTTGCACAGTACGAGACTGCAAAGGAAGTATGGGAATCAATTAAAGTACGATATATAGGAGAGGACCGAGTTCAGAAAGCACGGCTACAAACTTTAAGGAGCAAATTGGAGACTTTGAAAATGAAAAATAACGAAACCGTAAGCGACTTTGCCGGAAAATTGGGAAGCATAAGAGGCAAAGTAAAAAGTCTTGGCTCAACTCTTAAAGACAAAACACTCGTCAGAAAGTTACTGAACTCCCTTCCCAAGAAGTTTCTACCGATCGTAGCATCTATCGAGCAATATTCCGAGATTGATGAAATGTCATTTGAAGAAGCAATGGGAAGAATAATAACTTTTGAAGAACGCATCAAAAGTCAAGATGAACCAGAAGAAAATTATCAAAACAAACTTCTAATGGCAAGATCAAGTAATCAAAATCATGGTAATGGTCGAGGAAGAAACTTGAGTAAAGGAGAAAAAGGATGTGGAACAAGCTTTCAACAAAGTACAAGAGAACAAAACAAGAATAAAATGAGATGCTATGAATGTGGTGACTTGGGTCATTTTGCACGCGAATGCACCAAATGGAAGAAGAAAAACAAGGAGGAAAAATCACATCTCATTTACGAAACTGACGATGAACCCACATTGCTGTAAAATCAAGTAAAGAAGACTCGATTGCCGTCTATAACATTAGGGGGGTGAATGTTGGACCATTAATGTTATAGAAGCAAAGATTAGGGATAGTTTAGTATGTTAATTTTCTGTAAAATAAACCCAACCCAATAGGTTTGTTTGGGCTGGACATAAGATAACGGTATAAAACCGTTTTTGTAGGATTACAACGATTAGAATGTTTGTGTCGTTTAGTTATAGAATCGGTATGCCTCTTCTCAAAGGGTCATGATGTATCAAGGCACCGATTCAATTAGTATAAATAGGTTAGGAATCTGTAAACAAAATCAATCATATCAATACAAAGCAGATTCAAATATACCTGTGATTTTATTTTTCATCAGCAAGTTTAATCCTATAGAGCTGCTATCTAGTAGATTTATTAATGCAATAATTTTATAGTTATAATCGCGTTCAGTTCGAGTTAAGTTTTAATATTGTTTTATCATTTTTTTATGCATGGGTTAGTGCCTTTAGCTGTCAACAGGTGGGTGTGATCGTTGAAGGTAGTACATTGTATTATGACTATTTACATCGTGTCATTATCTGTTCCATGTGTACATCAGCAAACCACCCAACTTGAGGAAGTATGAATACAACCCATGGTTTTATTCTCCAAAACTTTTGGAGTATGGTTTTAGCAGCCATTGTACCAAAAGATATACATGCATTTATATAGTAGTTTCAATTTTGCTCGGGTATTATTTCTTCCTTGCACATATAGTGGAATACAACTTCCAAAATGGATGCACGGTTGTACCACTAGAACTAGAAATCCCAACGTCACAAGTAAAAATACCATTAGCAAGTATATTTTCTACAATCTTCTAACATAATAATGTTATATGCTTTGTTGATCAATTTGGAAGACGGTTTCGATGTGGTGGGATAATGGTGACTCTCCCAAAGATCAATTCAAATAAGCTTATATTACATGGAGTGAGCTCGGTAAACTTAACTATTCTTTGGAAAAGACGACTTGTTTTGATGTCGCTATCAAACTACCACTTGGATCTTTATGGAAATATAGGAATAGGATTTCTTTGATAAGAAACCTCCAATTAAATGATTCCATTAGCGCGAAATTCAGAAGGTTTAATCCCACACTTGAGATAATAAAATAGAATAGAAATGCAAATCTCATTTGGTTATGATGGAGTCAATGATCCAAAAAAAGCTTGTAAAAACTCTTTGTAATTTGTTTACATCCTCTAGTTTCTTGCTAGATTTGGTTCTTTTTAATATATCGTCGTTCAATAAAAAAATTCAAGTCCACTGATAAATAACATCGATAAGAAAATTATGGAATCATGGATGGCCATTACTGCGGGACAATTCGACAAACATAATATACCGCAAAAAAACCCTAGCCGCACGCACAAGTTTGAAATCTTCGTGATTTTTTGTCGGTCTTTGATCAATCTTTCCCTGATAAGCACCATTCATTGAAAAGCGGAGGATTTATTGTTGTGATACGAGAGAGGTGAATGTGTGAGATCGAGCTCGGGCGGGCGGCCCGTGGGGGCGCGGATGTTTAGTAATGTGTGTGAGTTGGGGTCAGGGGGTGTCAATTTTGTGGAGTCTTCGGGTGGATATGATCCCTATGTCCGTATTGTGATGTATATAATTCCCGTGGGTGTGCTGAAGCTTGGCAGGGACTCTCATCTTTAATTTATCTTTATTCGAATTCGACGTGTTTGTATGGTCTTTGGCATATCTCCCTTCAATCCAAACTGATTTTTTATACGTTTTTCGTTTTGTTATCGGGTCATCATGGGTAGCTATAGATCCCAAAGGAAGATGATGTGGCCAGGATTTTCCACATCAAGATACGTTACAAACTTACCCTGAATCTTTCTCAGCAAAGGACCTATCAATACTTGTAAAGATATATGGTCCACGTTGTGGATTCTTATATTCCCTTTTAAGAAAGTCGAAAGCCGGGAAGGAGATTACAGATTTTGTTCGGTTTATCAAAGTGTTTTTAATGAGGTGAGTTTAGTAAACAACTTATATGCAACGAGTTTGGATGGGTCACCTCAACCACCACGCAAACTAAAAACTCTGCTAGGTTCCAGAGAACCAAGTATGAAGTATACATAAAACAGGATAAGACAGGACACTGAGAGCAAACAAATAGTAAAGCTTTGCTTTAAAAAGGACGATGGTATTAAAGCCGCTGGTAAACTTATGTACAAAGCGACTACAGGAAACAGTCTATCAAGCCTTTGAAGAATGAACCTACTATTTCCTAGACGATGAGTTTCAACTTAACAAACCCCCTTGGCAATTCCATATTATGGTAGCAGTGAAAGAAATTGCATCGTTATCGATATCATAAAAGGCTTTATGTCAATGAGGGCTTCGATAACTTAAACATCATTATATGGGAGACTTTTTTTTGGGTTTGCTAGAATTTGAAGCAGCAAACTCTAAGAATCTTTTCCATGACAACACTAGGGGTTCGTTCTTGGTTTCTCAACTACAAGAACGCTTCCTCTGATTTTCCATGTAGATGGAAGAATTGTATGGGTCGAGATAAGGGAGTTACCTTTTAAGGTTGTTGTCGTAAAGCAATACTTTTAAAAGGATTGCAACTAGATGGGGTTAGTTACTTATGTCTAGATGACCCCATGAAGATACTGGATTTCACTCGAAGAGACTTGTCCTTTTCTCGAAACTTGGCTTCAATATTTTTGAAAACTTCAAGATTAATTTTTGTGGCAATGTTATTGGATTCGTGCTAAAGAGGTCCCGGGTTGGTCCCTAATTTCTCGGATGACTTGGATGATGATGATTCTGATGTTGATTCTAAGGATGGTGATCCTATACCTCGTGATTCGGGTAGTTGTGATGACGATGGTAACATGACTGAAATCCCTGAAACCATATTCGAGATGGACAAACAAATCAATGACACACAGGCTGAGGAACCTACAGGAATGAAGGAAAATCACTCGGAAGACCCATTTAATATTTATCCATTACTTAATAAGCAGAAAGTCTCGAATGGTAAAGAAGAAACTTCAGTTCATACCCCTGAATTTCCTCCTGGATACACTCCTCCAGTTATCGCGGATAATGCCCATGTAGATCCTTCCCGTAGTAAGGAAATCCCCATAAGAGACACCTCCGAATCAGTTTGCTCTGGCCATTTTAAAAAGTCTGTTGCTCCGCGTTCTCAAGGTTCTATTCTGAATCTAATGGAAGAATTAATTAAAGTAGGACAAACTATGGGCTACAACATGGATGGGTGCTTGAACAATTTGACACAGATTATTGAATCTCAAGGAGAGGCGGCGGTGTATCGATGAATTTTCTATCCTTGAATATTCAAGGCCTCGCCCAAAAGGCTAAAAAAGATTGGGTTAAGGAGCTATGTATTAAACACAAGGTGAATTGTTTGGCTTTGCAAGAAACTAAAATGGAGTCTATAGATCTTTTTAATATTAGGTCGTGTTGGGGTAATCTTGGGTTCGATTATGTTCACAGTGATTCAGTAGGAAATTCGGGAGGCATTTTATGCGTTTGGGACCCTTACTCTCTTCGTAAGATCAGTTCAACTGTTTCGGACTACTTTGTCATGATTCGGGGAGTGTGGTTGAAAACTGGTAATAATATTCTTATTATTTCAGTATATGCTCCTCATGATTTGAAAGAAAAACGTATGTTGTGGGATTATTTGAATCACGTTATTCAATCTTGGAACGGAGAGGTGGTAATTATGGGTGACTTTAATGAAGTTAGGCTCAAATCCGATAGGTTTGGTTCGGTGTTTAACGTTCAAGGAGCCAACGCTTTTAACTCGTTCATTGCTAATGCGGGTTTGGAGGAGGTTCCTTTAGGTGGAAGCTCATTTACGTGGTGCCACAAATCCGCCACTAAGATGAGCAAGCTTGACAGGTTTCTTATTTCTGAAAATTTACTTATTTCTTGTCCCAATATCACTGCCATTACTTTGGATCGTTACCTTTCAGATCATCGCCCTATTCTTCTTCGTGAATCGTGGCTTGATTATGGGCCGATCCCTTTTCGATTCTATCATCACTGGATAGAAGTTGATGGTTTTTCTAATTTTGTCGTAGACACGTGGAAAGGGGCTTCTGGTAATAACTCAAATGCTATGTGTAGTTTGATGATGAAGTTAAAGTTTCTTAAAGTTAAGATCAGGGAATGGAATAAAAAAAACTTGAATATCACAAAGTCAGGTAAAGACAAGTTTAAAGAAGTTTTAAAGACTCTAGATGCGAAAATTGATAATGGCGATGGTTCTGCTGAAAAGGTCTTAAAAAGGTCGGAGGTAATCAATTCGATTCAAGAAATTGATAAACTTCACTCTATGGAATTGGCTCAAAAGGCTAAGATCAATTGGTGTGTCGAAGGAGATGAAAACTCTCATTTTTTTCATGGTATGTTAAATAAACGGCCTAAGTCAAATGAACATCCGCGTATAAGATTGATGATGTTGGATGAAGTCCGTACAAGGTTAAAAGTGAGTTCTATAATCACTTCAGTAGCAGGTTCGCTAATCCGGTGAGTCAACGTGCTCTTTTAAATATGCAATTTCCGAACACCATTACCTTTAATCAACAGATGGACTTAGAACGTGAGGTGACTAAAGAAGAACTTAAAAAGCGGTTTGGGATTGTGGGACTGACAAATCTCCCGGTCCGGACGGTTTTACATTTGGTTTCTTCGTCGGTTTGGTCCACTATTGAAGATGATGTTTTTGAAGCATCAAATATTTCTTTAACAGCGGAGTTATTCGCAAAGGGTGTAATTCCACCTTTATTGTGTTGATCCCAAAAATCCCAGATGCAAATTTGGTTAAAGACTTCAGACCCATCAGTCTTATCGGAAGCATATATAAGATTATAGCAAAAATTCTGGCTAACCGTCTCGTTGGGGTGTTGGATGATATCATTAATGAGGTGCAATCTGCTTTCATCGCGGATAGACAAATATTGGACGTCCGTTTATTCTTAATGAGATATTAATATGGTGCAAGCTTAAAAAAGAAATATTCTTTGATTTTTAAAGTTGATTTCGAGAAAAGCTTTTGATTCAATTCGATGGATTTCTTAGATATGTTCTAAAGAAATTGTTTTGGTGATAAAATTGTGCAACTGGATCCAAAGGTTGTTCTTAGATCGTCGCGGGGATATTCTCATAAATGGCAACCCCACGAAGAATTTAATTTACAGAAAGTCTAAAACAAGGCGAACCGCTTTTCTCTTTTTTTGTCATTCTCGTTATGGAAAGCTCCATTCTCGTTTCAAACGGGTGGTGGACAAGGAATGTTTAAAGGTGATCAATTGAAACTCCTCGTTAAGTCTTTCGCATATGTTTTCTACCATGATGCAATTTTTGTGGTAATTGGTGCACAAAATATCAATATCCTAACTCTCGTGCTTGATTGCTTTATCAGCATCGGTTTTTGAAGATCAATTGAGTACAAGCCCAAATCATGGTCCTCATGTGGCGGACCATAAAGTCCAAAGATGCTGCTGCTAAACTCGTTTGTCTTATTCTCATACTCCCATTTTTCTATGTAGGCCACCCAAGTGGGACGGCTCTATGTCTCTCTATCACGCGTGGGGAGAAGTCATCGATAAAGGTTAGTTTCTACGTACTATCTAGAGAAAATGAAAACTTGTTCATAGGGGTCGTTAACTCTCCTCAAATATTGTGCTGGATCTAATCTATTTTCCATTTGTCCAATTCTGCTTTAAAAGCCCCCTTATCTGTCCTTCGTAAACTCGAATCAATTCGAAGTAATCTTTTTAATGGTCATGATCAAGCTAGTAGGAAAGCATCATGGATTAAATGGGATAGTGTTTTAACTCCTAAAGATAAAGGGGGCTAGGGGTCTCAAGCTTGTATGCTTTAAATCGTGCTTTAATGCTCAAATAGGTTTGGAAATTCCACTGTCATAGCTCATCATTATGGACGAGAGTTATGAAAGCTATTCATGGAGAAGACGGGAAAATTGGTAAGATCTTCAAAGCGCGCAACAATTCTTGTTGGTTAAATATCGTGAACGAAATTACAGTTTTAAATCTCAAAGGTATCAATTTCTTTGACTTCATGCGCTTAAAACTGGGCAATGGGAATAATATATCTTTCTGGAAATGACAAGTGGATCGGTGATAACACTCTTCAAAACTTTTTCGCAAAAGGTAAAAAGGTTTCCCCGGCGACATGTCGCCGAAAGTTTTTTATTAAAAGTATACTAATTTTTTTAATATAACAAAACTATATTTTACTAAAGAAAAAATTTTATTAATATATGCAAAGGCTATATTTATTAAAAACTAAGTTTTTTAATAATTAAATTCTCGGATGACTTGGATGATGATGATTCTGATGTTGATTCTAAGGATGGTGATCCTATACCTCGTGATTCGGGTAGTTGTGATGACGATGGTAACATGACTGAAATCCCTGAAACCATATTTGAGATGGACAAACAAATCAATGACACACAGGCTGAGGAATCTACAGGAATGAAGGAAAATCACTCGGAAGACCCATTTAATATTTATCCATTACTTAATAAGCAGAAAGTCTCGAATGGTAAAGAAGAAACTTCAGTTCATACCCCTGAATTTCCTCCTGGATACACTCCTCCAGTTATCGCGGATAATGCCCATGTAGATCCTTCCCGTAGTAAGGAAATCCCCATAAGAGACACCTCCGAATCAGTTTGCTCTGGCCATTTTAAAAAGTCTGTTGCTCCGCGTTCTCAAGGTTCTATTCTGAATCTAATGGAAGAATTAATTAAAGTAGGACAAACTATGGGCTACAACATGGATGGGTGCTTGAACAATTTGACACAGATTATTGAATCTCAAGGAGAGGCGGCGGTGTATCGATGAATTTTCTATCCTTGAATATTCAAGGCCTCGCCCAAAAGGCTAAAAAAGATTGGGTTAAGGAGCTATGTATTAAACACAAGGTGAATTGTTTGGCTTTGCAAGAAACTAAAATGGAGTCTATAGATCTTTTTAATATTAGGTCGTGTTGGGGTAATCTTGGGTTCGATTATGTTCACAGTGATTCAGTAGGAAATTCGGGAGGCATTTTATGCGTTTGGGACCCTTACTCTCTTCGTAAGATCAGTTCAACTGTTTCAGACTACTTTGTCATGATTCGGGGAGTGTGGTTGAAAACTGGTAATAATATTCTTATTATTTCAGTATATGTTCCTCATGATTTGAAAGAAAAACGTATGTTGTGGGATTATTTGAATCACGTTATTCAATCTTGGAACGGAGAGGTGGTAATTATGGGTGACTTTAATGAAGTTAGGCTCAAATCCGATAGGTTTGGTTCGGTGTTTAACGTTCAAGGAGCCAACACTTTTAACTCGTTCATTGCTAATGCTGGTTTGGAGGAGGTTCCTTTAAGTGGAAGCTCATTTACGTGGTGCCACAAATCCGCCACTAAGATGAGCAAGCTTGACAGGTTTCTTATTTCTAAAAATTTACTTACTTCTTGTCCCAATATCACTGCCATTACTTTGGATCGTTACCTTTCAGATCATCGCCCTATTCTTCTTCGTGAATCGTGGCTTGATTATGGGCTGATCCCTTTTCGATTCTATCATCACTGGATAGAAGTTGATGGTTTTTCTAATTTTGTCGTAGACACGTGGAAAGGGGCTTCTGGTAATAACTCAAATGCTATGTGTAGTTTGATGATGAAGTTAAAGTTTCTTAAAGTTAAGATCAGGGAATGGAATAAAAAAAACTTGAATATCACAAAGTCAGGTAAAGCCAAGTTTAAAGAAGTTTTAAAGACTCTAGATGCGGAAATTGATAATGGCGACGGTTCTGCTGAAAAGGTCTTAAAAAGGTCGGAGGTAATCAATTCGATTCAAGAAATTGATAAACTTCACTCTATGGAATTGGCTCAAAAGGCTAAGATCAATTGGTGTGTCGAAGGAGATGAAAACTCTCATTTTTTTCATGGTATGTTAAATAAACGGCGAAGTCAAATGAACATCCGCGGTATTATGATTGATGGAGTTTGGATTGAAGATCCGTACAAGGTTAAAAGTGAGTTCTATAATCACTTCAGCAGCAGGTTCGCTAAACCGGTGAGTCAACGTGCTCTTTTAAATATGCAATTTCCGAACACCATTACCTTGGATCAACAGATGGACTTGGAACGTGAGGTGACTAAAGAAGAACTTAAAAAAGCGGTTTGGGATTGTGGGACTGACAAATCTCCCGGTCCGGACGGTTTTACATTTGGTTTCTTTCGTCGGTTTTGGTCCACTATTGAAGATGATGTTTTTGAAGCTGTCAAATATTTCTTTAACAGCGGAGTTATTCCCAAAGGGTGTAATTCCACCTTTATTGTGTTGATCCCAAAAATCCCAGATGCAAATTTGGTTAAAGACTTCAGACCCATCAGTCTTATCGGAAGCATATATAAGATTATAGCAAAAATTCTGGCTAACCGTCTTGTTGGGGTGTTGGATGATATCATTAATGAGGTGCAATCTGCTTTCATCGCGGATAGACAAATATTGGACGGTCCGTTTATTCTTAATGAGATGTTACAGTGGTGCAAGCTTAAAAAGAAACATTCATTGATTTTTAAAGTTGATTTCGAGAAAGCTTTTAATTCAATTCGATGGGATTTCTTAGATGATGTCTTAAAGAAATTTGGTTTTGGTGATAAATGGTGCAACTAGATCCAAAGTTGTCTTAGATCGTCGCGGGGATCTATTCTTATAAATGGCAGCCCCACGAAAGAATTTAATTTTCAGAAAGGTCTAAAACAAGGTGACCCGCTTTCTCCTTTTTTGTTCATTCTCGTCATGGAAAGCCTCCATCTCTCGTTTCAACGGGTGGTGGACGAAGGTATGTTTAAAGGTGTTCAGTTGAACTCCTCGTTAAGTCTTTCGCATATGTTCTACGCGGATGATGCAATTTTTGTGGGTGAATGGTGCGACAATAATATCAATATCCTAACTCTCGTGCTTGATTGCTTTTATCGGGCATCGGGTTTGAAGATCAATACGAGTAAAAGCAAAATCATGGGTACTCATGTGGCGGACCATAAAGTCAAAGATGCTGCGGCTAAACTCGGTTGTCTTATTCTCAATACTCTTTTTTCTTATTTAGGCACCAAAGTGGGCGGCTCTATGTCTCGCTATCACGCGTGGGAGGAAGTCATCGATAAGGTTAGTTCTCGTCTATCTAGATGGAAAATGAAAACCTTGTCTATAGGGGGTCGGTTAACTCTCCTCAAATCTGTGCTTGGATCTATGCCTATTTTCCATTTGTCCATCTTCAAAGCCCCCTTATCTGTCCTTCGTAAACTCGAATCAATTCGAAGTAATTTTTTTAATGGTCATGATCAAGCTAGTAGGAAAGCATCATGGATTAAATGGGATAGTGTTTTAACTCCTAAAGATAAAGGGGGGCTAGGGGTCTCAAGCTTGTATGCTTTAAATCGCGCTTTAATGCTCAAATGGGTTTGGAAATTCCACTGTCATAGCTCATCATTATGGACGAGAGTTATGAAAGCTATTCATGGAGAAGACGGGAAAATTGGTAAGATCTTCAAAGCGCGCAACAATTCTTGTTGGTTAAATATCGTGAACGAAATTACAGTTTTAAATCTCAAAGGTATCAATTTCTTTGACTTCATGCGCTTAAAACTGGGCAATGGGAATAATATATCTTTCTGGAATGACAAGTGGATCGGTGATAACACTCTTCAAAACTTGTTCCCTCGTATCTATGCGTTAGAAAATAATAAACAGGTGTCTATCAGCATGAAGCTTGCTGATCTCTCGATGGCTGATTCGCTTCGACGTAACCCGAGGGGTGGTATTGAAGATGCCCAGTTTACAGGTCTTCTTGACTTGATGCAGAATGTGACTCTCTCTCCGACATCTGATAGGTGGACTTGGACGTTGGATGGATCTGGTGACTTCTCTGTTGCCTCTATCCGTTCTAAAATTGATAGTATCAGGTTCTTGACTATCAGTTCCGCAACTAAGTGGATCAAATCTGTTCCCATCAAAGTGAATGTGCTTGCATGGAAAGTTAAGCTTGATGCTTTACCAACGAGGCTTAACTTATCAAGACGTGGTATGCCGATTGATTCTATTTTGTGCCCTATATGTGATCATGACGTTGAGTCTAGTAGTCATCTTTTCTTCTCATGTATCTTGGCTACTCAACTCGCTTACAAAATTTCTCTATGGTGGAATATTTCGTATGCTGAGATTAACTCCTATAAGGATTGGCACTCTTGGATCGCATCATTGCGCCTTTCTCTCAAACACAAACTTATCCTTGAAGGCGTTTTTTATGTTTTGTGGTGGCATCTTTGGGCTTACCGGAACAAGCTCCTTTTTGACTCCAAAAAACCGATGAAGGCGATGATTTTTGATGATATTGTTTCTAGGTCGTATTATTGGTGCAAGTACCGTTGTAAAGCCTCTTTCGGTTGGAATGAGTGGCTAAAAAACCCATATCTCGTTACTTTGTAATTCTAGCTCCTTGCTAGTTTTTTGAATAAATTGCCGTTCCAAAAAAAAATAATAAACCTTACGAGTAAGTTAAACCTTATTTACCAACACACTACCTCGTAACACATATGTTCCTACATCTATTTAACTTATACTTTCCATAGCACAAAAACAAACAAATAGGGCGAAAGGTTAGACCTTAGAAAGTCAGCGAACATGTTCAAGATATATCTTCCTACATCTATTTAACTTATATTTTCCATAGCACAAAAACAAACAAATAAGGCGAAAGGTTAGACCTTAGAAAGTCATCGAACATGTTCAAGATAAAAATAAAAAGTCAAGAACTTATACTTATTTTCCGGTACACGTTTACCACCGTGTTTTAATTCTTTATAAAGAACAATCAACTCGGTTAGTAACCATGAACCTGAAAACACTGCATTGTTATTAACATGTATGTTATGCTTTTACTATAGTATATAAAGAAGAAAGCTTTTCCATCTTTAATCTATGTGGTATGCAAAGTTTGATGGTCTTTTTTTTAAAGATGTACATTGTGGTGTAAATTAAATTCTGAATAGAAATGGCGAGATATAATTTGTTGTATTGTATGGTGATAATGCAATTCTTTCTTTGTTTCTTAAAACACATGCCATGAAGTTAATCACGTAATTCTAAGCTGCAAGTAGTTTAGTTCAAATCTTCTATTTGTTAACTATATTGAGCTTAGCATACAAGAGAAGTTTAGTTGAAGTAGGAACAAAATCAAATTATTTCATAACGATGAACGATTCACTCTCCATAAATATAGGATGAAAATATTTAGTTGAAGTAGGAACAAAATCTTTGTAAGTAAAAAGTTTGGAATTCCCATTGTTTAAGGGTAAAACGATACAAAAAGTTAAGAGATTTTCACTTGAAAGCCTAATAATGTTTCTGAACACTTATGAAACTCAATACACTAGAGTATATGAAGAAGAGAGATTTCACTTGTTTTTACCTATGTGGGATCTAATGTTGGAGTGGCTTTTATCGAATAATGTACACACCTACATGTTACATGTTATATAAAGAAGATAGATTTCACTTCTTTGACTAAGACAAGAAGATATTCCAATTAAACTTAATGGAAAATGTCACTATGACATACATACATAAGTGTAAGTTACATTGTCTTCTTCGTCAAGTATTATTGTTTGATATAGCATAGGAGTGAATACACCACCGTGACTCCTGCATAGTCCAACAAAGACTCGAAGCCCCTCATCTTTGTAATGATGTATAAGTGTACATCCTTAGTTTTTGTGACACGAGTTTTGCTCTCCAAGTATTTTCAAGAGAATTGTTTGAAAAATATCTCTTACGATGGTGTTTATATTCAAGTAGATTCGACATGGTGTTCGTGAGGGAAAGAAAAAAAACGTGAAAGATGATCTTCGGAGTCGTTGTTATTAACAGTATCGTAGCTGAGAGATGAAGGCCGTGTGCAAATTATGGATGTGATAACTTAATATGACGATCAACGATATAACATATATTGTAGTATTTTATTATCTATCTTCAATTTTAACAAACAAAACATAAGATCATATACACTCTCATAGTGACTGAGTATGATGTTTTCTGAAAATAAAAAAAGGTAGAAAACTTATGGAGTTGATTAAAAAGTTGCTGAAAATGATGTTATGAGAATTGAACCATGCACCTTTTAAGTAATTGTGGAGTACTTCTCTCCCTCCGTCTATTTAACATAACTTTTTACAAACCTTTCATACATGGCCATATGAATAACAACATGCCATAACCGAAGATATTTCCTTAAGGTTTATATCTTTTTTAAGGTTTGATGTTTTGTAAGTTCAGATGTATTGGTGAAACCTTTTAAAAAATGGTTATTGCTAAATTTTAATTTTTAAGTACTATAGACATAATCATGTTTCCTAAAAGGTTTATAGTTAGTAGTCTCTAATATAAATTATATATGCTACATATAAAACATGTATATTGTTTCTTAAAACTTAAAAATCTTATTAGAGAGTAATGTTAGAATTCTTAAAATACCTTTTTTAATCTTAAATTCTTACTTAAAAATTCAAAAAAAGTTGTCTCACTGAAATAGTTTCCTTAACAATTTCACTCAATTTTTTTTAAATGCATGACAACTTTTTTTTAAGTAGTTTTAAAAAAAGGAGATATCTTTTTTTTGTATTTTGTCGCAACACTAATGATTTCTAAAAGTTCATCCACATAGTCTATTATATAAGACATCATATTACAACTTTTTTTATTGTATTTTTTGTTCGTAATTGATGAAAATGAATAACCACACAACTATAAAAAATAGTCGCCATAAAATCTCGTTTCTAAGTACGGGTAATCCTCTAGTTTAAAAGAAATCGCGAACGATGGTAAAATAAAAATATACAGTAATAGTTACTGTTACCTTAAGCTTGGTTTAAAATTGTGTTTAGCGATCTGATGTATTAAAGGTCCCAAAGGCCGATGCGTGTTGCAAATATGAGCGCATTTTGGACGCGATGCGTTTTTTTATTAAAATATACAGAAAATATTTATACGTAGTATATATATTAAAAAAAATACCAAGTAAAGGCAATAAATTTACAAAGTAAGTCATTAAGATAAGATATAAAAAATAGACGAATCTATTTTAAAAAAATAAGTCACAAAGTCATGACAAAAAATACTTAGAAACATCATTATAAAGGCCAAATAAATGTTGTTTTAAATGAGACCCTTCGAACATAACGGACATGTAAATTTATTTTTAATATTTGTATCTTAGTTCTATAATTTATGCATTGATCTTTGTTACGTATTAACCAGGTCGCATTATCGCAACGTCAAAAAACATAAGTACCGTTTACTCGGAGATGAAGCTCTCATGTATGATTTTAATCATTTGTTCAATATGTTTTTTTAATGGCGAAATTTATTAAGAAACTAGCAAGACGTTAAAGAAAAAAACACTACAAAATAATAAGGGACGGGTTTTTCACCCAATCAGTTTAACTAACACTTAGCTTACATCTATATCTACAACAAAAAAAAACCGAGCCACTGCATCATCGAATAACGTCGCCTTAAGAGGGATACTCTTACCAAATAAGAGCCTATTTCGAAAATTCCAAACAAGCAACATAAGTACCATTTGTTCCGTATGTTACAAAAGTTTTGTTAGAAGGTTAAGTATTACGAACCCCAAGATATTAAATTGTATTTCTAAACAAGATATTATGGGTGGAGTTTGTAGTTGTGATTTGGGTTAATACACAAAAATGTTACTAAAGTTTGCCCAAATGTTCACCTAAGTTACTAAAGTTTTTTTTCGTTACAAATAGGTTACTCAAGTATATGGATTTATCACTTGGGTTGCTAAACCATAAAACAGTTACAAAAAGGTTACTTAAGTATACGGATTTATTTTTTGAGTTACTGAACCTTTACACAGAGGCTTATTATTTGGCTTATTTACCTTTAAAAAAATCACCCGTATACTTGAGTAAACTTCGGTAACATTTTTGTAACGAAAAAAACTTTAGTAACATAGGTGAACATTTGGGCAAACTTTAGTAACATTTTTGTGTATTAACCCTTGTGATTTTCTCACTTCACATTGCTATTTTTCTCAAGAACAATATTCAAAAGTAGTCTATTTTTCAATTTGTGGGTTGACTTTCTAGTAAACCAAAAAAGAGTTTCCAAATTTAGTCTAGTGCGGTCGTTAGACTAGGACTTCATAGAACGTCCAACACGGGTCTAAAATTAGGTAGGATGTTTTTTTATAGAACGAAGTGACATTTTGAGCGAGCAAGTTTTTTTTTCTAGACCGGCATGACTTTTTTTGTAAGTGACAACGCAAGATTCATAGACCCTCTATGGAGTACAATGGAGTACAAGTTACATGATTGATTTATATGGGTTTACTCTCTTATTTTCGCTCTTATTTGTTTGGTTGCGGACGAGGAAAAAATTGCAGATGATGCAATTGATTTTGTGTTGCTGTGACATGAAGTTAATCTTTTTTTTAACGGCGGATATTATTAGAAATCTAGCAAGAAGCTAGAAGATTACAAGCAAGAAACTAACAGAGGATTTACAAGCAAGGAACTAACAGAGGATTTTGAATCCAGTTAGTCCAAGAAATGTTCAACTTTCTATATCTATTGGATAACCAAAC
>BQNB010137165.1:0-17894 GCA_026074375.1 Tanacetum coccineum
TTTAAATGATCCTATCCTATCAAAAATTACTACAATAATTAGTAGTATACAGTTTAGCTCTTCGAATTTTCTTTAATTTCTTACTTTGTACAATTTATCCTTTTTAACTTTTTAATAATCTTTTATTTTGTATTAAAAATTATGTAGATGTACATGTCTTCTCTAATACTAATTACCAAAAGTTTTACTTTTTAAAATATATTCTTTTTAACTTTGCAATTTATATTCTTGATGTGGTGATTAAAAGCATATCATAATTACACCTAAAGTTGCGAGTTCAAATTTACAATTCTTATGTTTATAACGAGAAACTTACACAAATATTGACGCTAATGAAAACTATCTTGAGGCAGCGTGCATTCACCAAAAACCTTGTTATTATCATTTATCAAGTATTAATAAAAAAAATGATGTGTAACAATCATAATTAAATTACGGCTACAATATACAAACTCATTAATTACTAAGATGTTATTGAAATATGTTAACTATAAAAATAATCATTTAGAGGTGATCAAACCAATTGATAATGATATTAATCTGCTAATATCGTAACAAAGGAATAGTATAAATCCTGTGCATGCATGGAGTTTACAAATAAATTAATTTATTTTAGAATTTTAATTTAATATAAACACATATAAAAATTTTGTTTGTATTTAATGTTTTATAATTGTGATATAAGTACAACTAATAATTTGTTAATTATGCATTGGCTTTTACATAATTTGTTCATCATGTATTAATATCGTTCTATATTTTGTAAAAAAATTTGTTGGATGAAAGATTTTTTTTTAACTGACATGAATGTTGTTGATGTTGTTGTTTAAATTTAACTATTAATATCATATTGTACATGATATGCGGATTTTAATAACACATAATGAGAGTTGATGAAGTTAATATATAAAGTTTTTAAAAATGACTTTTCAGATATCCTTTTATAAAAATTAAATAGGAATTACACGAGTCATTGTTATAAGTAGAAACACGTATGGATCGTCTATGGATCTCTATGGATCGTCTTCCTACTCGGGATCGTCTTCCCCATCAAGGTTAATGTTTTGGCGTGGAAGATCTCTATGGATCGTCTTCCTACTCGGGTTAATTTGCATCGGCGTGGAGTTCAGGTTTCCCCTATTTCTTGTCCTATTTGTTGTGAGGCCCTCGAGAATCTCGATCATTTGCTGTTTTGTTGCGACTTGGCAAAAGATATTGCTCGGTCTATTTGTAATTGGTGGGGCTTGGTTTGGAACCCTGTTGATTCGTATCGATCTTGGTTATCTTGGTTTAATTTGGTTCAGCTTCAATCAAGTTCAAAACAAGTGCTGGAAGGAGTGTTTTACACTTCCTGGTGGAGTATCTGGTCATATAGAAACCATCTCCTCTTCTCTGATTCAAATCTTCGAAAAGATGGTATTTTTGAAGACATAGTTAGGCGTTCTTTTTCTTGGTATATTGCTAGGGGTAAAAACTCTATTAGTTGGGATAGTTGGATTCAACACCCTTTTTTAATTTCTTTGTAATTCTAGCTCCTTGCTAGTTTTCTTTTAATAAAGTTGCCGTTCAAAAAAAAAAAAAAAAAAAAAAGGATAGACCACTCGTAATTAGGGGTGTTAATCATACTTTTGACTGCGCATATTCTTAATAAAAAGAAAAATATATGAATATTGCTAAAGTTGTAAACATAATTGGTAGGAAAAATAAAAACAAGAAATAATCAAGTTATATATCTATTATATGAATGGATAAATGATTTTGGTGAGTTTGGTATGAAAATGGATAGCACAATTTTCATTATTATAGCTATAGATGAACCACTAAACGTTGTCTTATTAACTCATCTTTAGTATAGTACATGTCAAGCCTTGGTATGATGAACTAGTTACCTATTCTCAGAGAAGAAAAAAAAAACTTTCAAATATTATTATTTCCGTCTCAAATTAAGACTTCACCTTTTTCTTTATAAAATCTTACAATTTAATTGTTCACTAATAAAAATGGATACAAAAGTTTGATTGAGCTTGCCATATTACAATTTGGTTGAATTAATTTACAAACTTTGAAGACGATATTAATTACTTAATTAATGCTAAAACTATTTTATAAAAAGTTAAGAAAGAATAATGCAGTATTAATTATAATTTTCTTAATGCTTTTGTCATGAGACAATTATTTTGGAAACAATGAAGTATATTTTACTCATCTAAGTTTCTTTGTTTAGTTTGATTGACCTATAATAGCAATGTATCTTTGCAAAGGTGGCGGTGACGGTAGCGGGGCATGCAATTTTAAAAGAATTTTTTTATTGCATATTATGTCTATATAGCCGATGCCCAACGATGGTGTAACATATATATGGTAAAGTGTCGTATTTTTATTAAATGTTAATCACCTTATTTGTCTAAAAATAAAGTTCAATTTTTGTATTGCACAAAGTTTAGTAACTTTCAGTGACTATATTATTCACCAATTAACTATCATCTTTACCCATTTAAATCAATTTTGAATGGTTAAAATATAAAGTGGATATTTTTTTGGTAACATTCAAAAATAAAAAGCTCGACATTTAGTTTGAGAAGGAGCGAGTAGTAACATGCAACAAGTTTAGATAAATTTGAAACTGAGTTTACAAAGTTCTTAAAATGATAGTAGATATGAATAGATATTTGTTGTGTAAACAGACGAAGTTTCTTGTAAATAGTTAGGGTTGTGGTTAGCCTTCTTCCTCTTTTTCTTCAGCATTATAAAGTTGTAGTACTTTCTTTCTTCTTCACTAAACTCAACTCATTTTTTAATGAAAGGAAAATACACATATATACTCACAAATGCCACGTTGTCTATTTATAAACTATCAAGAAAGAGTGCCGAAATTCGGGTGTTTTTATGTGACAAAAAATATGGACGGGGTGGTATTCCGTTGTTCCTCTTGCCGCAGGTTTGCATTGGCTAAGCCTGCACCAAGAACAATAACGACAATACTTAATAATAGGAAGACCGCTTTCAGAAAAACATTTCACAAGTTATGCACGAATCTTGTAAACATTACATGTATTATATATATGGTCCATAAGGACCATAAACTTAAAAATGTTGTTGTTAATCACTTCACTCACTGGATACTGCTCGGTAAGGGGGTGTGCACGGTTCGGTTTGGGTCGGTTTTTGGCTAAAACCGAAACCGAACCGAAATATTCGGTTTTTATAAAACCAAAAACCGAAACCACTCGGTTTTTGACGGTTCGGTTTTTTCGGTTTTTGCGGTTCGGTTTTTTCGGTTTCAAATCTTTTAAATTTGGTTGTTGCTAATTTATATTAATAAACTTGTTTTACGTAGAAAATTGATTATTTTAAAAAAAAATTGTTAATATGAGCCTAATTATGTTTACACAAATTTTTACAATTATACATAAATAAATGAGAGACACACACATGCATGTAAAAATACACATAGTATGATCATTGTCATTGTAACGATATATTATCAAGTAAATGCACGTACACGACAAACATATATATAAACATTAAGATAATATATATTATAATAATTTCATCTATAAAATAAATATGAATTTAAAAATTTTAGTTATCATTTATTTATTTATATTATACTAATTATATATTATTATAAAACTGGTTTTCGGTTTTCGGTTCGGTTTCGGTTTTTTCGGTTTCTTCTGCTCACCCCTACTGCTCGGCTTAAAGTCATAAACTTGTATTCAGTCGTCTATGATGGAGGTCACATGAATTTCATGAATTTTATTTACCTCTCTAAAAAAATTATTTGTATAATTAGTTAAAGTAATGCACATGGTAATCTTGGTTCACGTGAGTTACTTTATGATAAAACGATATAATTCTTTGAAAATGAATTTATCATAAAATCATATTCCTTATGTTAAAGTTAGAAAAAATATATGGCAAAAGTCTGAAGGTTTTTATTTAATTGCAAGTTTAATCTTGAACATATATATAAATTATCCTATTTTGATTCTTTATGTATAACCTATAGATGTACCTAGTATTACAGAGGGACCAATAATTGCATTGAAAATACACGATGATAAAAAAATTGATCGTATAATGAATTGCACCTTGATCGGAACCTACGTGTAGATTGGATATTTCTAAAAACTTGCTATGACCTAAAAAAAGACAAACAAACCCAACACGTTAGTGGAAGCGCAACGATTGACCTAGTGAACCAGCTTCGACGTGAAAATAAGTCATTGGATTGTGAATGAAATATGTTTAGAGAGATAAAGTGTATATGAGAGAGAACATAACTTAAATGTGAAGATGATGATGCTAGAAAAGTATCGGTGGCCGAGTGCCATCACCAAAAAGAAACCCTCGAACACTCACACAAAATACATATGTATCGGTTGTGCATGAACTAACTCTAGCATCATATCATATTGTGTATATATATATATAATACAAGTGCATGAAATTTTGTGGCCCTCGTCAAGCGGTGGCCCTGTGCAACGGCACTTCTTGTATTCCCCTAAAGACAGCCCTGATGCCAAATGTCTCAACTGAGTTGGTTAGATGGGAGCATATACTTGTTAGCAAATAAGAAGGCTCCGGGCGTAGGCTGCGGTGTCCTTCTCTAGTTTGTCGAAAATGTGCCCATTTGCAGTTTTCGTTAGAAGCGGGAATATTAGAAACCTGTCACCCGAATTAGGGACCACGCCATATTATGTATTTTTTGTTTAGTTCGGAGCCTAAGATTTTTCAGAGCGCTTTAGATTCTTGAAGGGGATATGCTCCATGAGAAAAGAACTTTTGGTTTATTGACCGAATACTTAAAATGCGTGATAAACTTTACGTCAATGATCATATTGAGTGCTATTTGTGGACCAATCGGAGGTTAGCTCGGATCATAGATAAGATACACCATCAAAGATGATGAAGTTAAAAACTTAAAATCGTAAAAAAAGAGTATAGCTAGGGTTGTAAACGAACTGAACGTTCAGTGAACATTTCATGAACCGTTCGGTAAAAAGTTCGTTCATGTTCGTTTATTTATTAAATGGACGAACATGAACACTATTTTACGTTCGTTTAGTTAAATGAACGAACATGAACACAAGTCACGTTCGTTCGTTTATGTTCGTGAACGTCCGATTAGGCGTTTATTAACGTTCGTTTATGTTCATTTATATGTTTATGTTTGTATATCATATCTTTTAATTGTATACTTTTAAATTTGGTATGTTTAAATAAAACAACACTTATAAAACATAACATTATGCATAATTTGATAATATTTAATGTTTTTTTCTACGTTCATTTATGTTCGATCGTTTATGTTCGTTTAGTTCCTTAATAAACGAACATAAATGAACATGAACAACTCACTTTCTTAATAAACGAACATGAACAAGAAAATTCGTCCGTTTAAGCGTTCGTGTTCGTTTATTTGTCCGGTTAAAATTAAATGAACGAACATGAACAAGGCTCCGTTCGTGTTTGTCCGGTTCGTTTACAGCCCCTACCTGCAATGATCATTGAAATAATTGGCCATCAATCATTCTTCGGCCCCCTGTGGGTCACGATTGATTGGGTTCCGGGTAAGTCGTGGACGATTTTCTTCGTGTATCAATTGTTCGTGATACGCGTACGCTTGCTCATAAAAGTAAATGTCGGTTTCTTCATCGATTTCGAAAATGGTAGGACGACGTTCTTCATCATCATCGTTATTTTGATTGATTTGGAAAAATGGATTTATTTTTTTGTGTAGAGAGTGTGTGTGTTTTTTTTTGGAAACATAACAGTGATACGTACCAAGGAGAATACATGGGATGTACCAAAACTTCTAAGATACTAGATCTCTTAGACGAGCTCGTCACAGAATTATATCTATACTGTGAAGTGTCCAAAACTCCAAACTAATTTATAGAGTTTGACGCCTTCGATTCCCTTGAAAGTTTCACCTTCAGATTGTGAAAATAATTATACCAGTATTTATACCAATTCCAATTTTACATGAACACTCAACTTCTTGTGCTTCAATCAAAAGAGTCTCCTTTGTGCCATCAGTTAGTTACTAATTTTCAGGTTAACTTAAACTGTGATCATGGGAACCCATAGATTTTCAAAAATCACCCATGCTAAGAGCACTGGGTACAGTGGTGCCGTTGGAAAAAAGTGCTGCCACGTCAGCACTTTTTCCCAACGGCACCACATTCGTGGGGTAACAGTTGGCACCAGAAAATCTGGTGCCGTTGGAATTTTTTTATTTTTTTTACATAAAATTAAAAATACATAATATTAACTAAAATTAACTTCATTCATTTAAAAAAACACATTACAATAAAAGTAAAAACATAAAAAAGATAATACGTAAACAAGAAATAAAAATTACAAACTAGTAGTTACGGTTCCAAACATGCTCCACAAGGTCATCTCGAAGATCGTTGTGTACTTTGCTATCTCTGAGTTCTTTGTGTTTTCGAACATGTAAATCACATCTTTCGGTCCATTCCTGTGGAATGTCTGGCGTTGGATCAACGAAAACATCTCTTAAATTCACTACGAAATCTTCGTCTTCCAATATCATGTTATGCAACATTACACAACAATACATGATCCTTTTCAAAGCGTTGATTTCGAAAGCACGTGCGGGTTGTCGTATAATTCCCCAACGACCTTGTAGGACTCCGAAAGCTCTTTCGATATCTTTTCTAGAACTTTCTTGAATTCTTTTAAATTTCAACGTTTTTTCAGTCTTTGCAACAGAAAACGTTTTCACAAACACGGACCATGTTGGATAAATGCCGTCGGCTAAATAGTAACCTTTGTTGTATATATGTCCGTTTACTTCAAACGGACATTCCGGAGCTGTACCGGCAAGTTCATCATCAAATAACGGGGAACCATATAAAACATTAAGATCATTATTTGCACCCGGAACCCCAAAATAAGCATGCCAAATCCATAATCGTTGATCCGCAACCGCTTCTAACATAATTGTTGGGTATTTATGGTCACGTCTTTTGAATTGAGCGGCTAAGGCTTTTGGGCAATTTTTCCAATCCCAATGCATACAATCAATACTCCCGAGCATTCCCGGGAGTCCATGTTTTTCTTCATGCAATGCATATAAGTTTTCAATATCCACTAAAGTGGGCTTTCTTAAATACTTTTCAACGTATAAAATATGTATGCATTTTGTAAACTCGACTAAACATCGTCGTTGTGTTCGTTCACCAATTTGCAAGTACTCATCAAATGCATCAGCCGCAGTGCCGTACGCTAGTTGGCGTATAGCGGATGTGCACTTCAAAATAGGACCAATACTTTTACGACCGGTACAATCGTAACCTTCTCTAAAAAATTGAAAGTAATCGGGAAGGGGCTGGGCATCATAACTTAAAATATCATTAACTATTTTTTTTAAAAGTGTAGAGCTCATACGATACCTTCGCCTAAAATTCTCTTCGGTATATTTAGGATCAATCTCTTCGTCGCCAAAATAGTCGTCGATTAGACGTTCCTCCGCCGTTTCTCGTTGACGTGGTATGTATGCCCTCTTTTTAGGACTCGATCTCGATCCCGATCCACCGGCTTCTTGTTCACACAAAGCCATATATTGTTCATACTCTTGATAAGAACGAATATATCGCTCCCGATCGTCTTGAAAATAAGCATCATAAGTTTCTAAAGTGTTTGCGAAGACGGGATAGTTTGGATCCATATTTGAAAGAAAAGTGAGTGTTTATTGATATGTAAATGAAATTGGAAGAGTGTGTGAAAAAATGGAAAAATAAGGAGGTATTTATAGGATTTTTGGGGTATAAATTCAAAAAAAACGGCTATATTCCTTCCCCCCAACGGTCAGATTTAAAAAAAAAAAAAAAAACCTGGGCTGGTGGTGACGGCGCGAGAACGAACGGCGCCACCGAGGTAACGGTGCGCCGTTGGTTTTCTGGCGCCGTTGGTCTTGGCACCACCGTACCTCCTTCTCTAAGAAGGGGAGTCCGACATATCTTTTATTACCAGGAGTCATTAATGTACCAAAAGGATGTTTCTCAGTATATGTTGGTGAAAGTAAAAGAAAGCGACATATAGTTCCATTATCGTATCTAAAACATCCTTCATTTCAGACTTTGTTGAACCTTTCAAAAGAGGAGTTTGGCTATGCTCACCCTATGGGTGGTCTAACGTTCCCTTGCAAAGAAGAGACCTTCATTGAAGTTATGCATGATATATATCTAACGTTGTCACGCTGAATCGATGGTGTCTATCACAATCCAACAAGACTCATCTGCAATCCCTCCTATGAAAACATCGGAGATTGATCTCATTTCTAGACCCGATTCTCCTAATGTACATCGGCCACTACCAGCAACCACAACCGCAATAGCAACAGCAACAACGACAACAACAATTCTTCCTCCACCACCTCAACCACAACAAAGCACCACAAATTCCATCTTGATAAAGCGCATCGGTGAACTTGAGCAAATCATGGCTAATTTAATTCATGACAAATCATAACTGGAGGAGAGGTTAGATAAGCATGGGTCACAGTCTGTATAAATTAGAGAATCTCGATATTCCCCATCAGGTGAGCAAAGCAGTGGATGAAATTGTCACTGGTACTGTTGACTGGGCTATTCAAGCTCCACTCAGGGATCGCTTCAGAGATTTTCCAGAAGCTGACATAAAAGAGATTCTTCACCACTGCATGTGGGAATCCAACTCCTACAAAGCTTATGAAGATTACAAAAAGCTGTACGAAGCATTGGAGAAGTCAATAGACCATGATCAGACTGACCAGCTCCTAACTGATTTGGCTAAAGCATGAAAAAGAAAGAAGAAAAATGAGACATGATTTCACCGAAAACACCAACCTCTGGTCTCACGCTCATCAGCACCCCTCCTCCCCACCACCAGCAGGTCCATCTTGGAACTTTAGGATCTTCTGAGCCCTTCTTGGATCGTCTCAATTTCCTCCTCCTCCTCCACCTCCATCCACCAACCAGAGTGATCAGTCAAAAACCACAGCTGCTCCAAGTTCTTCAAAGACAGCTGCAATCACAGAATAACAGCTTGTGATGACTATTGACACAAGACACAAGCCTCCTGTCTCATCATTCCTGAAGATTCTACATATGGATATATTTGACTCCGCGAGACAGGTACATACGTATTGATGATGAAGACATCAGGAGTGATCATATTCCTAAGGTGAATTTAAAGCAAGATTTGGTAAAGCCACTTCTGAGGAATGACAGGCCTGGCAATAACCAGAACCTGCATGGTCGATTCATCATCTGACCAGCATGGTCCCAATGAACAACTGAGGTATCTGCTCTTGATGCATCACCTATGCACCTCCACCGGAGAACTCGTTACTTGCTTAGACCGGTAACATGGCAATGTTTATGGACTGGTACTGTAAAATGCAAGGGATCACTGAACTTAAACAAAAAGACCTGGAAGGCCCTGCATTTGAAATTGTCAAATTCTTCCATCCTAATGTGATTCATCTCTAGTTCCAAATGGAAGAATGCCACAAACTACTCACCGATAGAGTGGACGATGCAATCATCAGGTATAATGTCATCAAACCACTACCACTGGGTGGTCAACCAGGTCAGGTCACAATTCAAACTGATTTCTTCAGCAAAGATTTAGAGTATCTAAGATATGGTAGCAAGGGTGGCAGACCTGCGTTGTCAATCTCGAAGATAAAAGCGGCCTATTATCCTGATGTTGATTTAGAGCAAATGGTACCCGATCAGATATGGATTGAAGAAGAATGCAAGTATGACATTGCTGCTATGTATGGTATCTCTCACTGGTGGTTCCAAAGACAACGATTCTACATTGACAGACACACATCTGAGGGTGATCGCAAAGCTGTACGGACTCATATGCGAATTTTAAGTGTTGTCAGAATTGAAGTCTTCTCCTTATATGGGTACGATTACATGAAGAAGATCGTCCTTCATAGAGCTGATCTTAAAGAACATATTATTGCGGAAATGGACTTCAAATATCTATACCCGAGTGACTTTGAAGATCTGTACTTATTGAACCTTCAAGGTCACCTGGACCATCTACCACCCAAAGATAAGAAGATTCTCACTACTGCAGTCAACTTATAGACCAGAAACTTGGTTATCAGACAACGGGTAGAAGACTTCCAACTAGGGATTAAGAGCTACCAGACTCAGCTAAACCTCACCAAACCTCGATGGGATGCAACTGGTTTTGAGTACAAGCACGACTTCATAGTAATTGAATCTCCAAGAGCCGTCACATTTAGGGATAAATATGGGGTTCATAGATCAATAATAATCGACGGTTCAAATGATATCCACATGTTCAAGTGCATGACGGCACTGCTGCATCAATTTTGATTAGGCATTGACTATATGGTTAAGGAATTCAAGGTCAACAAGATTGAATCCAGTTAAACACACGGTTTTTGAGTACAAGATAAATGTCGAAAGAACAAGGATTCATGTTTTCCATTCATAAACAACTTAAGATAGGTGGATCTGTCCTATAACCTGGAAAGCTTTGTTGTGAAGAGTCATAGAGGGATACTAACAAGACTTCTCTACAGAGAACCGAATGATCCACATCACTCTGCAGTCAAGGTCCAATCTCTTTGGGTATATTTATATAACTTTGTTGTAATAACTACAGTTATAAAGTAGTGATTAAGATGTGTATTGTGTCAGTATATTCGGTTTTCAGAGTTTGTGTCAAATTTTGAAACCATTAGAACAAACTCATCATAACTGACACGAACTATGTCCCTCACTAATTGAGGGGGAGCATATATAGGTTCCAATATCAGCTTGTATTTAATCAGACCACATTTTCTCCTAAATTTTTCTAAACAATTTAAATCTATTGAGATCCAAAATCTCTAAGGGTTTTGAAATATTTGATCAGGAAGAATGTGATTTAAATATCTAAATCTGATAAAAATGTGATCTATTAAGACTCAAACAGTACTACCTCCCTCCACGGCCAAACAATTTTAAATAATCTAGCAGCACATGTTTAGGGGGAGTAGTTTCATGAATCAAAACACTCGAGGAACTTAAGCTTTGATGTTTACATCGCTCCGTAACCATGATGATTTTCAATGGTTTTTAATGGCAAAGAGAACAGTAACCAAAAGACCAACCCTGTATTACTTTATTAGAGTTCTACGGGATGGAAGAGTTAGTACATGTACCTAAGATCCCGCCAGAGGCCGGAGGAATCCTACCCTGAACATTCCACTAGTACTGAAGAAGTCCTTAGGGTATGAATTACAAAAGGAGTAAAGTGAGAATTAGGAATAGTGCAGAACTGAATAGAGCTAGTACTTGAACATACCCCACAAGGTACTAGTAAAGACAGTCTCGTAAGCACTAAGAGGGGATTTGAGAGAATGAAAAAGAAAATGTTAAGATAAAAAGGGGGAAAAAAAGCAGCCCTCCATAAACATTAGGCAGAACCGGGTCAATAGAATATAAATGTTGTCAGAATCACATGGTTGATTGCTGACATTAAATGACAAGTCTCATGGACCCCATTCTAAACCGCACAACTCCTCCCAAGCCACTCAAGATCCGTCAAAGATACTTGGTTTCATTTCTTACGAAATCAATACATGTCTATCCGTCTCTCTCACTCCGAGTTAGACGATATTAAAAAGGTGGCAGTCTGCTCCAGCCTCCGACTACTTAAAACCAAAAATGCACTATTGAGTCTAGAGCCATGAGATCATCCACATATCTCGCTAGGACACTAATTCAACTTACATTTGTTATTCACACACTATGAATAACAAGTAATTCTAAAGAGTCCTACGCATTATCCCTGTGGTATTGCCAGAACATCCGAGTGATACGAAAGTACTCACAATGAAGATGGAAATCCTTCTAGAGTCAACATCAAACAAACTCTTGGTAGGTGACATGTGAGATCCATTATGGATTAAACTTGTGACAAATGGAAAGCAACGATGGTGCGATTCTTTATGAATCAAACTTGTTCCAGGCAGTGAATTGACGAGTAGTTTTTTAAAATCTTTCGATGTGCTCAATAACTGATTTTCGAGCACATTGACTGTGTATATCTTTCAAAACAAAAGTGTTTCTGATGAAAATTGATTTTTCTTATAAAACTTTCGATGTGTCACAAAAACTCTTTCCTGAGTGACACGCGACTGATTTTCAAATCAATTTTTCATTAATCAGTGGGTTTTAATTCACTGGTTCACTCATTCCGTGCTTTGTCTACTTTGAGACGCTCCGGTTTGAGAACGGCTAGCGCAGCTGCGAAACCCTGTCAAGGAGATTCTTCAGAATTCTACCTGATCACAGGCAGTATTTATACTGATTAACGGGGAACCGTGGTTCTTGCAACCTTATTCAACGAAAGTGAACAAAGACACTTTCGTTTGTTTATTACTAACGTATACGTGCAGGAATCCCGACGGTAGCAGCTGCTGGCCAGAGACATGTCAATTCACTACCCCATGCTCACACTTCAAATTCCTAATCAAAGACAACATGATAGCCGAAAGACCTACACAGCTTCCGCAACTCTGATGCTTGCTATCATGATCCAGAAACGTGTGAGCATGCCGGTCCGAAGGTCACAACTTCACATGGAAGCAATACTTCACAACAAAGGATGCTCAAGAGATTTACTGTGGCTGATGATCTCAAAGAATGCTCAAAGATCACACAAGTCAAAGGAACTAAGCCAAAATCCACTACACTATGTACAAAGTTATCAATGAATGAAGAATCAAAGACTACGAGTCTGAAGTCAAATGTTCAAGACTTAGGATGCTAGGATTCATTTTGTATTTTCAGGGGTGACCTCCCTTAGGGGGAGATTGTTAGGTTCATGAAAAAGACTCGGTCACCCCGTGTATTGTCTAGAATAGCATAGCTCGTAGTCGTAATGTAAGCGTATGACTTATGGTTTTGGGTCGGGTCTTTTACCCACTTGTAAGCCCAAACCATAGCCCATTGGGGCATCTAAACTCTTTGTATTTAAGCCTCTTTCCAGCCATGGAAAGAGGTTGGTTGTTCATTTCTAACATACACACACATAAGGTGTATTTTCTCTCACTACTTTCTCTCTCTAAGATAAATTGGCCAACCCTAGATCATTCATTGGGTTATGATATCCAATATCCTACAACTCATATTGTGATTGATCTTTGTGTGATTTAGCTATATGAAGACCTACATATGATACCAGCTGCTATAAGATGATCTAAGGTGGTTACAGAGTTTGTCCTAGGGTCTCGTTTTTCTTGTAAAACATTTTTGAGCACTTAAACACCACGAAAGCATACATTTTAGTCTTTGTTTAGGTTAGAGTAAATTACATGGATGGTCCTTGTGGTTTGTCCAAAGTTTTAATTATAGTCTCTGATAGTTTAAAGTTACATGGCTCATCCCTTATTTTAAAAAGAATAACACCAATGGTCCTTTTTTAACTAGTGTTAAATGGATAATGTTATTATTTACGCATTACCCCTTTTGGTTAACGGCCGTTGCATCGTCTATCCTTTATAATAACGGTCCGTTTATAATTTTAAGTTTTTCGACTTTAGGTACGTTTTTATACCATTTTATATACGTTTTTATATACACTTTTTTATAATTTTTATACGTCATTGTATACGTATTTATATACGTTTGTATATACTTTTTTATACACACATTTTTATACATGCGTGTTTATGCCGATCGAACTGACTGAGATAACGATGTTTTATCACGGTTTTTTATACATATATGGTTATATACACAATAAGATAGGTATCAGATATACTGCACACAGGACAAATTATAAACCGATGCATACTAGACACTCACATTTTAGACACACACACTCACAGGACGTTTTTTACACACGTTTTTATACACATATTTATACACACATTTTTATACACGTTTTTATACACATATTTTTATACACACATTTTAATACACGTTTTTACACGCATATTTATACATGTTTTATACACATGTTTTTATACACACGTGTTTAAACACATTTTTACACACATTTTTATACACACATAAAAACTTTTCGTCCATTTTCTTCCGTTTTCTTACGTTTTCGTATGTTTTTGTACGTTTTTGTCCGTTTTCTTCCGTTAAACATACAACAACGTCAGAAAACGTATATAGACGTACAAAAATGTAAGAAAAGTGACGAAAACGTAAGAAAACTAACGAAAACGTACAAAAACACAAGATAATGTAAGAAAACGTACAAAAAAAGTACAAAACGTAAAAGAGCGGACGAAAACGTTAGAAAACAGACGAAAACGTAAAAACAGACGAAAACGTACAAAAAAGTTTAAAAATGTACGAAAACGTAAGAAAACGGACAAAAACATAATAAAAAAGAGGAAAACAGACGAAAACGTACTGGAACGGAAGAAAACGGACGAAAACGTAAGAAAACATAAAAAAGGGACGAAAACGTAAGAAAACGGACGAAAACGGACAACAACGTACTAAAACGGAAGAAAACGTAAAAAATGTAAAAAACGGATGGAAACGGACGAAAACATAAAAAAGGGACGAAAACGTCAGAAAACGTATAAAGACGTACAAAAACGTAAGAAAAGTGACGAAAACGTAAGAAAACGGACGAAAACGTACAAAAACACAAGATAATGTAAGAAATCGTAGACAAAAGTACAAAATGTAAAAAACGGACGAAAACGTAAGAAAACAAAAAAACGGATGAAAACATACAAAAAGGTAACAAAAACGTACGAAAATGTAAGAAAACGGACGAAAACGTAATAAAACGGAGTAAAACAGACAAAAATGTACTGGAACGGAAGAAAACGGAGGAAAACGTAAGAAAACATAAAAAGGGACGAAAACGTAAGAAAACGGACAACATCGTACTAAAACGGAAGAAAACGTAAAAAACGAACGGAAACATAAAAAAGGGACGAAAATGTTCGAAAACGAAAACGTGAAAAAAGGGTACCTAAAGGCGGAAAACTTTAAATTATAAACGGCCGTTTTAATAAAGGATAGGCGATGCAACGGTCGTTAGCCAAAATGGCTAACGTGTAAATGATAACATAATCCACTTAAAACGAGTTAAAGAAAAGCACGGCGAGTGTTATTCTTTTTAAAATTAAGGACGAGCCATTAAGGACGAGCCGTGCAACTTTAAACTATCAGTGACTATAGTTGCAACTGTGGACAAACCACAGAGACCATCCATGGAATTTACTCTTTAGGTCATCTAAAAGCGTTTCTACAAACAAACCGACCTAAAAACGAACAAGTTTTGAGCTTTTTGATTTTGAAAAACTACCGAGATCGTCCAAGTGGTATGAAAAATTTGTAAACTCATTTTTAGCTCTTGTACACTTTAAAATCAAACGTTTTGTGAGTGTTTAGAGTTTTAGCAAGTGTATCTACAAACAAACCGTACCAAAAACGATAAAGATTTAATCGTTTTTACTTTTAGCAATGCCGAGTCCGTCTCGTGTGGTTTTCTTTGCTTTTCTTGTTTAGTGAATTTAGAAAACATTGCAGACGTAGTGTTTGTTTGAATATGCGTTTACAACAAATTCAAACCAAAACCCGTGCTTAAAACATCATAAATCAACAACTTTTTACTTGTTTTTACGTTTCTTAAACCTAACAAAAAAACCTTCCTAAACTCTAGATTTTTACATGTTTTAATCATCAAGTTTTAATTTTATTATAGTTTTATGTGTTTAGGAGGTGTATTTACAAAAATCTTGGATTGATACTTTACAATGGTGGAAAAAAGTAGCTACATTCCAGGTCGAGCATATTCATGTGGTACATTAAAGGCAAGAAGGACATTGGGAAATATCTCAAGTTGTTAATTGAGCAAGGTCCTTATCAGCGTAAGCAAATTAATGATCCGGGTGATAAGTGTTAAAACAAATAATTGTGTAAAAACATTATTTTATTTTACGATCTTCTAAATTTTATTGACGACAAATATCAAATCGTATTACGTAAAATTTAAAATAAACAAGTTTTAAACGTAAAGTTTTATCGTCGTCATAATCACTAAAGGTATGAATGATGATTGTTTAAATACTTTAAGTCATGATCAAGGAAAACATTTTTGCATCCACAAAGTATAATAAAATCCATACTTACATTTTTAGCAAGTATACAAAGTTAACTTGCACATTTTAAATTTGTATGTAATCTAAGAAAATTACATACACATTTTCGTAAGTGAGCAAGTGAGGATTACTTACACATTCCATCTTCGCAAGTTAACCAAATGTACTTGGACTTCACATATTTTTGAAAACAAGTCACTAACCTTTTTAGGTAAGTATATTTACATTTTATTTCAACACATTTTATAAAAAAAATGTATTGTGATTTTTACCTCATGGGTGACATCACAAGATCTTTCTAAATCTAGAAATCTGACTGTTAGGAATAATTGTAATACTTAGTTTCTACTAGTAGGTATGTAGTTCCTACTGGTAGAGTAGTAGTTCCTACTGGCAGGTATGTAGTTCCTGCTGGTAAGGTTATTATCATAGTTAGTCCTGGTAGGCTAAGTTTAGTTCCTACTGGTAGAATACTTAGTCCTGGTAGAGACAAATAGTTATTCCAGGATAAGATTTTTGTTAGTTAGAGATGAGGATATGCATGAGCTAAATAAGGAAGATATTCATGCATATCAATCTCACGCGTTTTGAGTAAATGCTGTTTAGGGTTTCACCTCTATAAAAACCCACGGGTTAGGGAATTGTAAGCGATCGGAGAAAACACAATTCTCTTTGTTCGTTAATAGAAATCCATATAAGGATCTTTTAGTTTTTATTAGTCCTGTTCTTCTTATTAGTTGTGTCTATATTCCGCGTAGGCATTAGCTTTTCAAAGCAAGAGTCTCTCTTGTGATTAGCTTGTGATTACATAGGTTGTTAGTAACCGCAAGTGATAAAACAGCTCGAATAGTTGTCGACTTGACAACCGATCTAAATGTCTCATGAAAATCAATACCTGGTTGTTTCCGAAAACCTTTGGAAATAAATCTTGCTTTATAACGAGTGATAGCACCATTCTTGTCCCGTTTTAACCTGTATACCCACTTACCATCAACAACATTGGTATTAGAATCACGAGGTACTAAAGACCATGTTCCATTTTTCATGAGAGCATCATACTCTTCTTTCATAGCTTGACGCCACTCTGGAGAGTTGTTGGCAACGGTAAACGAGGTTGGTTTAGTGATGGTAGTGGGGAGGACGGTAGCATGATTTGCGGAAGGATTGTAGGGAACCCGTTGTTTGGGATTTTGACAAAGATTTGCAGGACGTTGCCGATTGATGGGAGGTGGTAGTGGTCGTGGTGTGGGTGGTGTTGGTGTTGGAATCAATGTAGTCGATACGGGAGATGGTTGACCATTAAAAGACTCGGGAGCAGTTTGAGAAGTTGGACTCAAATGTGAAACTGATGATGGAGATAAAATCAGTGAACGTGGTGAAGATGGATTTGGATGGTCAGTGGTAGGAATTACATAAGGTGATTCTGAGGAGTAATAGGGAGATGTTTTTGAAGGGGGTAGGGAAGTTGTTTTAGGGATATCGAAGGGAAATTGTGCTTTATTAAAACAAACATGTTGAGCAATATAAAGACGCTCGGTAGAGATACCAAGACAACGATATCCATGATGGGAGGGGCTATAGCCAAGAAAGACACACAGAGTGGAACGAAAATCCATTTTGTGACAATTGTATGGACGAAGATGGGGGAAAACATAGGCACTCAAAGACACGAAGAAAAGAGTTGTTGGGAGACCGTTTGAATATATGTTCAAAAGGTGACTTATTTGTCGATGTGCGAGAGGGCATGCGATTGATTAGGTAAACA
>BQNB010137166.1:5713-17894 GCA_026074375.1 Tanacetum coccineum
TATGCGTGATTACAATGCATAAGATTGTTAAAAATCGCCTAACTTGTAGGCTTTTCATAACAATCCAAAAGTTACAACTTAATAGTTACATCATAAAATTTAGCAAAATATCAACTACCAAATACCAATGACACCAGTTTGATCATTAGCCACTTCTTGATCAGATAGTGCTTCAGCTTGATCATTAGCTATTTTAATGACCTCTTCAGCAACGTCTTCATCAATAGGTTGGTAAAGAACAACCTCTCCAGCAACCTCTTGTTGAACATTGTTTTGAACAACGACAACCTGAATTGATTGGTCTAACCCAACAAAGAAGTCTTTAGTTTCATGTAAAGGATCATCTTGCCAATCAACTTCGATACCTGGTGAATCCCAATCCCAACCAAAATGCTCACATGACTTTCCACTTATACTAGCATCATCATCATCCGTGTCATACATAAAACCATAAAAGTCATACGGACTATCTTTTTCCTGGCTTAGCTTCTCTAAGACGTTATCCAGTGTCGAATTAAACTCTTTAAGAGCTTCTTCTTCACTATCCTTTTCCTGGTTAAGCTTCGCTCCCAGTTTGTTAGT
The DNA here is from genome assembly GCA_026074375.1 of Tanacetum coccineum. Classification (NCBI taxonomy): domain Eukaryota; kingdom Viridiplantae; phylum Streptophyta; class Magnoliopsida; order Asterales; family Asteraceae; genus Tanacetum; species Tanacetum coccineum. The sequence goes on from BQNB010137166.1 coordinate 6,296, forward strand.
GCCAGACTCTAACTTTACGTTAATTTTTCCCAATACCTTGATTTCATCATCACGTTAAACCATCAAATTAAACTATTCAAGAGCCTCTTCTTGACTAACTTTTTCCTGGCTAAGCTTCTCTATCAGTTTGTGAGTGCCAGACTCTAAATCAACATTAGTTTCTCCTAATACCTTGATTTTATCATCACGTTCAACCATTTTAAAAACTTATAGATGAAAGTGAAATGTAACTTTTGATATCTAAATGAAATAGATGGGGTGACTTATTTTGGTGATACTTGCAAGATTTACTTATAGAGGCGGGAAAATTATCTAGCAAGCTAAAAGGGACACTTTAAGGTTCAAGGACGAAACTTGTAGTCCAGATTATCAAATTGTTAAAATATTGACTAAATGTGAAACTTTGTATCTGTTGAGGTACCAACCATGGAATTTATTGTTGAATGTATGTGAGGGATCAAGCGTGTTATGTTATCATAAACCAAACACCCCCATATTGGGTTGACCGATCTGTTGATCAATTTTTTCATCCAATTTAACTGTTATTTCAGGGGCATTTTTGTACATTCGGTGAAGTATAACCACAAGGACCATATTTGGTCATTCCAATGTTAGTGAAGGGTGTTCTTGATTCAAATGGCTAATAATTAGATACAATGCATGTGACAGTTTCTCACACGGCGTGATGCAAAATATTGTCAAGTAGAGCATTTAATGTTAATAAGAGACCAATGGTGTAATTTACCCAAAAAAATAGGCGTAAAAGTTGCATGTGTGAACTAGCAGATCAGGGACCAATGTTGAAATTAAACCTATAAGTTTAGGGCCTACATATGCAATAAATAATAGCAACATATTAAAGGGTACAACTTTCAATTGGGCGCGATTGAAGGATATAATTGTTTCACATAAACACTGACACACAAAAATTAAACAAAAACCATCGCCTGTTCGTGTAACACACACAAACATAAACCTTGATTCTAAACAAAATACTAAAATCTAATTGCTTGATTATACCCAATAACCGTAATTCTTTGCAAATGGATGCAACTGGTAGTAGTGGAGGCAACTCTCCTATTTGGCCGATTGTTGGTATTGTTTTTGTTTAAAAGTTTCAATCCATGTCTAATTGTCTTTTTATGCATTGTTCTTTTGAGAGGGTCTATTATATATTTCAGTTTTTTTCTTTATAGATGACAACGACGCCGTGGATATGGAGCCATGATGGATAACCTAGAAGATAGGATATTGAATCTAGAAAAGGTCTTTGCCTATCTAAAAAATAAGAAGATGCTTGAAAGAAAGGAAAACAAACCGAACAAAGGTAATAGTTATTCTGATGTATCTTGTGGAATGAATAGCTTGATTTATTGATGAAGAAGAATTAATTAAAAGTGGACCTTTAGTTAACATATTACCAGTACCTCTAGTTACAAATAGGTTTGTTAACCAAAAATTTTTATTTACAGAAATCATTATCATTTAGTCTGATAAAAGTTCTGATGAAACACCTTCTTCTGATGATACAACCGATGAGAACATTGTAAAATTTAAAGTTGCAGCTAAATTAAAAGGTTCTACCTCCAAGCCAGAAAAGGTTACAACTCATAAAGTTGTAACCCAAAAGGTTAAAACTAAACCATTTCCTGTTAAAAGCCCTGTTCTAATAAGGAATTGCATACTAGGCCTTGCAGCAGCTCATACATGGGCTTCTATTGGTAACAAAACCTTTGTAATAAGAAAACCAGAAGATGCAATAGTTGCAGATCAAGACAGAAAGGGAAAAAGGAAGGTTTGAACAAGAGGAAATGTTGTTGTTCAAGTTAACAATAGACATTGTAAAAAGTAACATGTTTGTTTGTGTTTAACAGTAGTAGTTGAAAGACAATGAATTTGTTACCGTTAAGGTTTGTTTGATCATACATTGAATGGTAGTTGATCAAATAGTTTATGTTTAAGAATCTAATATTTTACTTATGCATCTTATGTCCACTTTAATAATGTTGCTTGAATGTGAATAACTACTTATGAACTACTATGGTGAAACCTTATTCAGCATTGTATACTTTTAAATGTAGAAGTAATATGTTTTGATAAGTTTGATTTTACAAGTCATTTGGGGTGAAGTCCAAAATAATACCAGTTCATTATCTTTTTAGGATAAGGACCAACAATGATAGTTTATTTGTTAGAGTTTGACTTGGGTAAGTGGCATTTAACTTTAAAATTTACCCTACTAGAAAAATATTTTAATTGCATATTTCGTCCATGTAATTTGGGTCTTAGCTTGTCCTCTTGTATTTCCTAGTTAATGATGTCTCAGATTTTATGTGTTCCCAAAGTGCTTTTCCCACCAGATTTTGTGTGTTCCCAAAGTGCTTTAACTCAATATTTCTGTTCCATTTTAATAATTCCAGCAACAACTTCAAAAATACTACATATCAAAATGATGCCACAAAATCGCAGCACACATGCTCGAGAAAACTCTGCACAACCACATGTAGTCCTTACAAACGACGACCTTTTGACTGAAATATTAATTCGATTACCTATTCTATGTATTCATCTCTTTACAACCGTATCAAAACAATGGCTAAGAATTCTTACAAATGACGACCTTTTGACTGAAATATTAATTTGATTACCTATTCTATGTATTCATCTATTTACAACCGTATTAAAACAATGGCTAAGAATTCCCACTTCCTCTCTTTTCACCGTTAACCGCCACAAAATCCCTAACCTTGATCCTCCTACTGGTGTTTTTGTTAATCACCGTAGATCTTTATTTGAATGTGATTTTGTGTCATTAGATTCCAGACTTGAGTAAAAAAATCCGCTATGGATAACTCCTTCACTCTTGGCTCCAATGATGAAGATGATAATGTTAAGATCTTGCAATGGTTTGCTTTTGTGTAGTGGTTCGGTGTCGCCTGCTTTTGATTACATATATAATCCATGCATTAATCTATTTAAAAGGCTTTCGCAACCAGAAAACTCGCATGATGATTCACATTTTCACGTAACTACTATCTTGAGAATGGCCTTTAATCCTAGAAAATCACTTGACTACAAAGTGGTGCAAGTTGCTGCACGCCTAAATTCTAACCTTGAAATTCAAGTTTACTCTTCAAAGACAGGAAATTAGAGCCTATGCAGGGACTGGTTAATCTAATACAATTTTGCTCATTTTGCCAATGCAATATATTGGAATAATGCCTTCCATTGGCTAGAAACTGAGAATAGGCAGCTTACCCTTTACAAATTAAACATTGAAGAACATGACCATCCATTATAACAACCATAGAAATCCCTCATGGGTTGCATCAGGGAAGGAACTTCTTGTAGTCTTTTGGCGATAGTATTGGTAGTGATAATCCAATGTTAGTACTAATAGATATACCCGACATGTTGCATCTGGAAGGGAAATTATTGGGGTCGCGTGGGTGTCTGCTTCTTGTATATAACATATGTACTTAATCATGTTTACTCACTTATTATGTGTTCTCCTATTATGTGCTTTTGTCACCTTGTAATGATCTGTGTAAGTATTTCCTAAGTCGTGAACGAATTACACGAACCCGCCGTCTATGTAATATTCCGTTATGGCAATGTACAAATAAGGTAGTATGAAGACTATTACAAGGCCCCTAAGATTACATTACATGCAATTAAAACACTTAAGATGGATCAACCATATTAGGGGTAAGGTAGGATGAAGACCGTTACCGATGGTATCCTTTCTACACACTCACGTTTCCCTAGACGTCTATGCCAATTTAATATCTTATGGCTAGTTTTCTAAAGCCTAACGCGCACATCCATTACAAGAAGCAACATAATAAAGATCTACATAATAAGTTTCATGCAATCATAAGTAAATACTAATGGATCTAGCCGGACATATTGTAAGGAAGTAAAGAACATAAATCAATGAAACAACATATAGACATATTGAATGATAAAAGATAAAGGATCTCACTTGATTAGAGCATGAGTTTATAGCAGATACAAGAGGGTTTTGACACACTAAAAACGGCCTAAGTAGCAGCCAAATTGTCTTCGATAAACTAAGGTTCCATCCTAAAAAGTTACACACTTTAAAACACCTAAAACTGGTGGGTATATATAGAAAAGAAGTAGCGACGGCGTCGCAAGGTTTCTGACGCCGTCGCTTCGACAAATCTTCAAGGGTTTCTTTTGAGGCGGCTACGTTGCCGTCGTAAGGGTCCTGACGCCGTCGCTTGTAAGATATGACAGCGTCGCTAGGAATTGCGACGCCGTCTCGAGGCACTATACATAATTCAAGAGACTTCGGTATAGAGTCGTAGTCTTGTCCGTTTATTCTCCAACTGAGCCCAAGTCACGTGTATTTCCTTCAAAAGCCATCCAAATGCTAAGAACTCAAAAACAAACGTTTAAGTATATAATTTGGGCATAAAAGCATGATTTAGGGGGTTAAATGACCTCTAAAAAGCGTATAAAATGACACATCATCAAATACTCATACACTTAGGATTACTGCCTGTCCTCAGAAAAATAAATAATAAAATTGGGCTTTTCTTCCTAGACATAGAAATATTAGGGGATTAACATTATCTTTAAAAGCACTTTATGACACAACCTTCTAGGCCTCGTAATTAAAAGCACGGAAAGTATATACTAGCACCTCACATTAATGTTTGGATTCTCTCTTTCTCTCGTGTGTATAATGAATTATAACAATATGGAAAACGAGAAAATTAACACTCATTACCTGTCATAGCATACAAATTACTATAGGCTTGGTAAAGGATCAAACCTCCACCACTAGGCGCAAGTAATAGAAATTACTATTAAAGAGGGCTTTAATGGGTTGTGATGTATAGGGTGTAGGTTAAACAGCAGTAGCAACGGATGGTAGATACACGGGTGGTGACAAGTTAATTAACTACAAGAATACATGCTAAGGCGTTGCTAAGCCAAGACTTGACTACTCTACTGATGGACAACGAACTAAAACATACAATGTCTACATCAATCTCTTTCTTTTTCTTTTCTGTTTCTCTCTCTCTCTCTCTCTCTCTCTTTTTTGAAGATAAAAGATAATACATAACTTGGGGTTTATAACACACCCCTACACTTGAGTTTTTGCTAACTCATTACAATTTACTAATCTAATGACCCGAATTGAAAGGATCAACAAACATGGAGCGTATTAAGCTCTATTAGGGGTAACATGTGACTTCTTCCCTAATTCTTCATAAGATAAAAACTAATATAATTCTCAATCGTCCCAAAACTATATTTACTAGAATAAATAACTCAACATAGCAACTATGTACTCCTGTAATAATTAACTGGGTTTACAATAATGTACTAAAATCGAGTACATACAAGGTAGGCTAAAGCGGGTGTAACAATTGGTTCAAAGGTGACAATGCTCTTCATTAATAATCTGGAATCCACCAGAAAGTTACGAGAACCGTGAAAAGGATAGACTCGGAGGGGTATACTAGTGGTATCCTGCACTAAAAACAATAAAGTATATGGCAAGGGTTGGGATAGTTTATAATGACCGAGGTGACCATCATATACAATTACAGGTTTAAACATGGTTATCCTAGTGTCTTATCATTTAGCATAATCCTAATTCTCTACTATGCGTCTCGAGATGCATACACAAATTCAAGATTATAGATTTAATACCACAACCAGTACACTCAGTTATATTTTATACGATATCATTGCTCTAGAAATGGCGACGAAACAACTTATTACACTTCATATAGATGGATTATACCTTGTTTACTCAACTCCTTATACTTCGAGAAAAGCTAAAGGTAAAATTATCTTGGGTATCAAAAATGGATACCCAAATTCCTATAGATCTAAAGGCGAGCCTCATATTTTTGGGATGGAATTTGAGGGTTTTTGTGCTAGTCATATAAATTCCTATCCATGAGACGCTAATAACACTCAATTTTTGTCGGTATGTGTCATAATTTTGTTTTTAAATTTTTGGTTAAAATTACCGTCTATGCATTGTTTCGATATATTACTCGTGATTTTAAGGACAAAGCAAATGACAATTGAAGGAATAGTTTCTAAGGCTTATTTCCCTCATACACTTAAGTTGAACATTGTCCCTAATGTTATTAAAAGTACCCATAAAACGAATAAAGAGAAAAGAAAACAAGTAAAAAAAAACTAGGTACTCCCTGTTGGCTAATAATCGGAGAAGAAACATGCGATATTGGTTAAAATCATCTTCAAGAATCATCTCCTGACACTTCCTACAGATCTTCAGGTTTTTCTTCTCATCAAAAATATACCTGTAAATAAAGACAAAGACAAACTAACCTGGTATAAAATTGGCTGGGATAATGATATATACAACAAATCTATTTAGTGGTTGATCTGTTCTATGTAAGTCAGTAAAGAGTTAGGATGAACATGAGGTCGATAGAGTAATCTAGTGTTTCGCAGGCTTATGTAGGAGTAAATTTATAATTTTGGAATATTATGTAGTATATGCATTTTCTAAAATTATGAATAATGTTTTTTGTTGTTTCGAAAGTTGTTCAACTGGTTTGGAGGCAGTCGACTGTCTACTCAGTCAAGATATTGACTTCTTGAGTTCCGATCTTCTATGAACACTTGTGAGTGTAAATAGTCTTGTTCATTCAGTTTTCAGTGAGAAAATGTCAATTCGATCATATCTGCTAATTGTTTAGTGATAGTGTGATTTTTCTTGTTAAGAAGTATACTGCTCGAAAAAACCTGCGGTTAATCATCACATTCTCATAATGAGATTCGAAACTTGATTTGCGAGAATTATGATTAGAGAAACTCATTTTAGTGTTTTATATGTGTTTGAATGTGTGAGTTCTATATAATATCGGTGTGACTTTGTCTCACTTACTTAATGTGTAGATGCTCAAAATAATCATTTGATTGCAATTGAAAAGACGATGTGTTTAAATAATTAAAAGCAAAACTCTCATCTATCACAATGATTCAAACATATAAGGTCTCAAATAATAAAGATGTGTAGAAACACTAAGATGTGCCTAATGTGTGCTCAGATGTGATGTGTGTTGAAATATTTTGTGGTTGCCTCCTCAAAAAAGCTGACTTGTGTGCTTTGTGATTTAACTGGAGTGTCTTTGTGTAGTTAGAGTGTGGATGTCACAGCGTTACTCTTAGTGACTTTAGTGTCAGGCTCACATGTCCTTTTTTTACAGATCATGCATTTTTTCTTACTCTGTTCATGTCAGACTCGGGGTATTTCTGTGGACCTGTAGGTTTAATATAATTTCTTGTTAATGTAAATTGTGTTCTTCTCGTAGGCTTTTATCTAATCCTGTGTGTAAGTAAATCTGTCTTTGGTGTATTTGAGCACAAGGAGTTATTGTGTGAGTTCATCTCCACGTAGTTGTCCCCTAACTTTATATACCTATGGAATAAGTGCGGTTGGCTGACTAGTGGAGTGTGTAGTGTAGTTAGTGTCAAAAGATCTCGTTGAGTGAAGGGATAGTTCGTCCTTTTGTGCATAATGTCATATTACAAGTGTATTAGTGAATTTTGTTTCTGTGAAAGGTGATTTTCCTCTATTGACTCATCATGTTCATATCTCATCTTTCAATAAATTTCTCTCAATGTTCGTTATTAATACTGTAAGAATATCCTGTTTAATGTAATGTTGAAGTCTTCAGTGACAATGAACTGATAGTGATCATTCCGTAACGATTGGCCAAACTTAAATTTTCTCCGAAGGAGAGACTTCCTATTACCTGTGTTCTGTGTACTCCTATCTTATAGTTTTATAGTGGCTTTTACGCGTATATGTTTATTTGGTTAAATGAAGGTGTCAAATGGTAGGTCGAGTCAAACAGTGTGTCTAAAGCGACATATCCATAGTCACTGGAATGCCATATGTCATCCGCCCAATCAGAATGTCTATTTTAAGTCACTTGTTTTGTATTGATTCTGTATTACCATATTTTGTTCTAGCTGCATTTAGGCTTCTCTTAGTGTTCTGATATCGTCTGTCTAATCAAGAGAAAAGGGGAGACAAGGGGGTCTTTTCTGTACGCCATCTCATCTATAGGGCTGTCTCAGTCGTCATCCATTATAATTTTCATTAGGCTTGGTTTGCGAAGTGCAGTTTTAGTAGGAATTGGTGTAATGTTTCAAGGCGAGTAGAATTGTGATAGTTAGGCCTGAGATTGTGTTATAGCTCATTTGAGCGCTCTCTGAAATACATCTATGCGTAGCAATAGTTGGTAGGGAGTAGGTGGGTTAATTTTGTCGATTGTGTAATGTGTCGCGTGTTCTCAATATGTTGAGAAGAGATGAAATAGTGTGCAGTATGAAAATTTAGACAAAACAGGACAACTCGAAAGAAGATGATAGACGAGACAAAAAATCTTCAATTTATTTGAGTGTTGAATTAGTGTGATTTGTACTGATGTAGGTGTGTCAAGCTGAGTGAAGAACTGAGTGTTAATGTCGATGTGTTTGTGAAACTCTAGAAAGCTATGTCTTGGATAGTGAGCGGTCAAGAAACTTGATGCGGTTGTCGTTTAGTCTTTGTACAGATGAAGTTGGTCTCATTAAACTGCTCTTGTGCGTGGTGCATAGCTGTATCGCTGTTTGTAGTTTTTTTATTGTGTTTTTATTTCTCTTTGTTAAGTGCAAGGACTCGAGGGTTGTGTTGAATCTGTTTTGTGTTTAGTGGTATAGGGTGGAGGCCTCGATGCAGAATCTGAAGTCAGATGTCGTGAGTGGTTGGATGAATGTGATTGCTTTTGTATTTGTTATATTTGATATAATAAGCAGGTGTAATTGAAATCATGTAGTTTGAGAGGTTTGGGTTGGTTTTTATGCTATTAAATGAACTCATAGTGTACAAATCTAAACTACTTTAGTGATAAAATATATGGTAACTGAAACATATTTACTTAATCATGAATTACTCCTTATTATGTTTCTCCAAATTATGCTGCTTTGTCACCCTTGTAATGATATGTGTAAGTATTTCATAAGTCATGAACGAATTACACGAACCCGCCGTCTATGTAATATTTTATTAAGGCAACGCACAAGTAAGGTAGTATGAAGACTATTACAAGGCCCCTAAGAGTACATTACATGCATTAAAACACTTAAGAGGGGATACATCCATATTAGGGGTAAGGTAGTATGAAGATAGTTACCGATGATATCCTTTCTACACACTCACGTTTCTCTAGACGTCTATGCCAATTTAATATCTTATGGCTAGTTTTCTAAAGCCTAACGCTCACATCCATTACAAGAAGCAACATAATATAGATCTACATAATAAGTTTCATGCAATCATGAGTAAATACTAATGGATATAGTCGGACATATTATAAGGAAGTGAATAACATAAATCAATTAAAAAACACATAGACATATTGAATGATATAAGATAAAGGATCTCACTTGATTAGAGCATGAGTTTATGGCAGATACAAGAGGGTTTTGACACCCTAAAAACGGCCTAAGTAGCAGCCAAATTCGTCTTCTAAAACTAAGGTTCGGATCCCAAAAGTTACTCACTTAAAAACCCTAAAAACTATGGGTATATATAGAAAAAGAAGTCGCAACGGCGTCGCAAGGTTTCTGACATCGTCGCTTCGTCGAATCTTCAAGGGTTTCTTTTGAGGCGGCTATGTTCTGACATCGTCGAGAGGGTCCTGACGCCAACGCTTGTAAGATATGACGGCGTCGCTAGGAATTGTGACGCCGTCTCCAGGCATTGTACAAAATTCTTCAAGAGACTTCAGTGTAGAGTCGTAGTCTCGTCTGTTTCTTCTCCAATTGGGCCCAAGTCACGTGTATTTCCTTCAAAAGCCATCCAAATGCTAAAAACGTAAAAACAAATGTTTAAGTATATAACTTGTGCATAAAAGCATGATTTAGAGGGTTAAATGACCCCTAAAAAACGTATAAAATGACACCTCGTCATTTATCTACAATAATTTTTCTCATTTTTGCAGTTTAATATATATTGGAATGATGCCTTCCATTGGCTAGAAACTGAGAATAGGTAGCTTACCTTTTGCAAATTAAACATTGAAGACCATGACCATCCAATTATAACAACCATTGAAATCCCACATGGGTTGCATCAGGGAAAGAACTTCTTATAGCCTTTTGGCGGTACTATTGGTAGTGATAATCAAATGTTAATACTAATAGATATACCTGCCATTTGCATCTGCAAGGGAGATTGTTCGAGCCGCGTAGGTGTCTGCTTCTTGTATATAGAGATGATATTGGCTCTAGAGAGTTTACTATATACGAGATGATGAAAGGGTGTTCTGTGTGGACGATTCGATACCTTGCTAATACCGATGAATTTATGACTCCACTTCCTGAATGATGGTCGATTCGGTCCACTGTTTGGAGTATTGGTTTGGAAGAAAGGCAAAAGGATTCTTTTTTGGTGATCAACTTATCTGGAAAGGTTGTAAAATAAACCTAATATCAAAGACTATCAGTCAGATCTTTGATATTGGATCAAATCAAATGGATGATGATGATTATGAGTTGTTTCCACCTTATACAGTTGCTCATAACCCTTATGAGTTCATTCCGTCTTTTGTAAGTGTGTGAGGTATAAAGCTTTGTCAAATGTTTGTTAGAAATTGCTGTTAGAATTACTCCATTAGGTATTAACAGGTTTGTTCAATGCCTGATTCATTTAGTTACCATTGTATGAATTTGTTACCTTTTATGTTGTTTGATCATACATTCAATGGTAGCTGATCAAACAGTTTATGTTAAAAAAACTAATATTTTGCTAATGCATCTTATGTACACTTTAATAATGTTGCTTGAACTACTATGTGTTGATAAGTTTGACTTTTACAAGTCAATTTGAGTGGTGTCCAAAATAATACCAGTTTGAATACTACAAGTCAAACTATCCAAAGCTAGTTAAGGGTGTGTTTGTTAATGGCTTAATGTCACTGTCATTTAAGGATAGGGACCAACGATGATAATTTATTTGTTAGATTTTGACCTAGGTATGTGGCGAGTAGTATTTGACGTTAGAATTTACCGTACTAGAAAAATACTTTCATTGCAAATTTCGTCCCTGCCTATTTAGATTCTCCTCTTGTATTGCCTATTTAATGATGTCTCACATACTCCACCAACAATAAATCATCTTTTCCCAAAGTGCATTAACTTATTATTTCTATTCCAATTAAATAATTCTGGCAACATCTTCAAAAATAAATAGTCATTGGAGATGATGTCACAAAATCGCAACACACATGCCTAAAAAAACTCTGCACAACTGTCACACCCCCAAACGGGGCCTGGACGGAATACGTGTCCGGGGGCGTGACGTCATAATATTCATCACACAAAGTACAAAGAACGACCACTAATGGACGTTTTAAAAATCATAACTCGTTGTATTCATTAAAAATAGATAAGTCTTACAAGATTTGAAATGAAAATTTAAAACGTTACGAAAGCATAATTAATTTTTCTAAAGACAACGAGTATGAATGATAATAAAGTCTTGAAAGATGATATCATATTGCACGTAGACTCCACATAGCACATCAGA
>BQNB010137167.1:0-17894 GCA_026074375.1 Tanacetum coccineum
TTTCCCGACTTATTTAGTGTAGCAATTTAAGATTTCTTATTTTTCCTGCATCTTGCTCATCATAAGCTATTTTTAGAAAAAAATTAGGATTTTTAGCTTAAAGTTTTATATTTTTCGTGAATTAATTTAGTTAAAAACTTAAAAAAATCATAAAAATAGAAAAATAATCAAAAAAATAATTTTCTTTTTTATAAAATTTTCTTTTATCATATTCTAGGTTTAGGTTAAAATTTACGTTCGTAGGGTTAATATCTTGAAAGTTCACTTTTTAAAGAACGGGATTCGATCCCCATTCTCGTTTTCTTCGTTTTTAAGCTTTAAACATCCTCGTTTTAGATTTCCCCTAGCATTTCCTTTTAAATAGTCAAATAGGATTAGAAAAAGCTTAGAAAAGCATTTAGGGCTTAATTTTAGTGTTCTAGCTTATTTGTCGTGTTTACTTTATTTCCCGTTATCGACTTGTCGTAGTTAGATTTAAGTGTGCCTTTATTTGCTCACTATTAGGATTTTAGAAAACAATCATATTTGAACCAATTCAAGTCATTGTCCGAATAACAAACGAGGTCTCAATTTCATAAATCTTTGAGAAAATGACCCAGTAATCACTTACCGGTTTCTTACGTAGGATATTTTTGTGTAGATTTTTACTTTAAATCTTTGTCCTCAAGGATTTTTAGTAAATCTCTTTATACTTTGATATATTACGTATTATTATTACAACACCAAGTTTTTGGCGCCGCTGCCGGGGATTTGTGATTAAGATTCCTTCGTTTGCATTTGTCGATCGTGATTTGGAGAACCTTTCGTTTTTGAAAGTTACGCTTTTGAGAAAATCAAATATACAAAAAAATTAAAATTATAAAAAGTAAAAAAATATATAATTTTTCTTTTCTTTTTAGTATAAGTAGAAGATTAATAAATAAGAAAAATTCAAAAATATTTGCTCTTCTGGATTTTTCGAATTTTCTTGTGAATTTGTCAATATAAGAAATAAAAATTTTACCAAGTTGGTAGAAGAACACCAAAAAATTATACTTTCAACTAAAGTATTATCCATCAATAAGTTCCCGAACCAAAGATTTTAAAAAAAATTTACCGTTTATGTCACTTACGAAAAAGGCGCACCTCTTTTGTAAAATTTATTTTACTTAAGGGAGTTACCCTAAGTTTGTTGATTATTCGGTAAACGAAAATATTCTCTTTTCTCATTTCTTTTATCAATTTTTGTTTGTTTAGTGCATGCGCACTAGAAATTCCAATTTTCCAAATAATTCAAACGTAACCATTCCGAGACGTCGAAATAGAGGACGTGCTCCAAACATAGTCGAACCCGAGCTTCGTACTATCGTTGAAGTTGCACCAATGGCGGAACGTACAATGGAAGAGCTACTCCGTGCACCCACGGAAGGGTATGGAGAAGCTATCATTTTACCGGAAATCAATGCGGATCATTTTGAGATTAAGACGAATTTGTTACAACTAGTTCAAGCAAACCCGTTTCACGGTTTAGAGAACGAAAATCCTCACGCTCATATTAATAGTTTCAAAAGGATTACCACGACTCTACGATTTAGGAATGTACCAAACGATGTGATTAAGCTAATGATGTTTCCATATTCATTCGAGGGGGGCGCTAAAACTTGGTACGAGAAAGAACCTCCTAATTCAATTTTAACTTGGGAGGATCTCGTTACCAAATTCGTGAATCAATTTTTCCCTCCCTCGAAAACGACTCACTTAAAGAATAAAATCTCTCGTTTTACCCAAAAATTTGATGAGTCTTTTAGTGAAGCGTGGGAACGATTTAAGGAAATGCTTAGAGCTTGTTCCCACCATGGATTTACGGAGTTAACCCAAATAGATACTTTCTATAATGGTTTAAACGACAATGATCAAGACTCCTTAAATGCCACGGCAGGTGGAAATTTGTTAAGTAAGACGACTAGAGAAGCTTTAAACATAATTGAAAACAAATCAAAAGTTCATTATTCACGTAATAAATCGAATGTTTCTAGGATGAATACGACTTCTAGGGAAAGTGTTAGTAAAACGGATGATAGAATTGATAAGCTTGCGGATCAAATTTCAACCTTAGTTGAGATTGTTTCTAAAAAAGTTGTCACTCCCGCTCCGGTTAAAGCGGTTGAGGAAATTTATGTTACTTGTAGTGGGCCTCATGCTTGGTACAATTGTCCTAATACCGATAACAATCAAGCTAATGTTTGTGCGGCAACGGGTTCTTACAATCAAGTTAACCCTTCGAATCATGTTAGTAATCAAATGGCACCACCAGGTTTTGCTCCGGTGCAAAACAATGGTCAAAATATGTTTAATCAAAATCAAGGTCAAGGGAATAATTTTAATCGGGGAAATAATTTTCATGGTAATCAAGGTTTTCAAGCTCAAAATAATCATGCTCCAAATTTTCAAAATCAAGGATTTCAAAACCAATATTTTCAAGTGCCTAATAATCAAGTTCAACAAGAGTTTTCAAATGAGTTTTCAAGTTACAAGAGAAATAACAATCAAATGATGAGAAACATGCAAAATTAAATCAACTCATTGAAAGGAGACCTTAAGAATGAAATTCAAAACACGATAAAATCTTAACAAGCCGTCATGATGAATCAACAAACTACTTTTCAAAATAATTTGCAAAACATGATATGTGGATTGTTTCAAAACCAAGCCTTAACTTTGGGTACTCTTCCAAGTAATACCATTCCAAACCTGAAGGGTGAGATGAATGCGATCACTACTCGAAGTGGTGTTGCTTATGAGGGACCCTCGATTCCTACTAATCCTTCTCCTAAAAAGGTAGTGAAACGAGAAACCGAGGAGACAACGGATAAAGAGCAAAATAATTTCTAAAGATGTACCGCTCACATCCCACCTCCGGTTAACCCCATTTCAATTTCGGAATTTGATGTTTCGAAGACTTTACCTAAACCGAATATTCCATATCCTTCACGACATAATGATCAAAAGTCTCGTGACAAAGCTTCGAATCAAATGGAGAAGATCTTCTAAATCTTTCAAGATTTGCGCTTCGACATAAGTTTCGCGAATTCTTTACTTTTGATGCCAAGATTTGCTCCTACGATTAAGAGTTTGCTTATGAATAAGGAAAAATTGCTTGAATTAGCTAAAATACCATTGAATGAGAATTGCTCGGCGATGCTTCTCAAAAAGCTTCCCGAAAAGCTTGGAGATCCCGGCAAATTTCTTATACCATGCGATTTTTCGGGAATGGATGTATGTCATGCCTTGGCCGATCTTGGCGCGAGCATAAATCTTATGCCTCTTTCCTTTTGGAAAATTCTTTCCCTACCCGAACTTACACCAACTCGGATAACTTTAGAGTTAGCGGATCGATCGATTACTCATCCTAAAGGACTCGCTAAAGATGTTTTTGTTAAAGTTAGGAAATTTCACTTTCCTACCGACTTTGTTGTTGTTGATTTTGAAGCCGATCCTCGAGTTCCTCTCATACTGGGGAGATCCTTTTTGAGGACCGGTCGTGCTGTAATTGATGTTTATGGAGAAGAAATAACCCTTCGGGTTGATAACGAAGCCATTACTTTTAATCTAGATCAAACTACGAGATACTCCTCTACAAATGATAAGTCGGTAAACCGAATTGACATCATTGATGAGATTTGTGAGGAGTATGCTCCAGAATTGCTAGGGTTTTCTAATAAATCTTCTGGTGGAAATCCTACGCCGACATCTGAGCCTCTTACTTCCGAATTCATTTTAGAAAAGATTGAAGCTTATCTCAAGGATGATTCGATTTCACCGGAAATTGATCATGCCGATTGCAATCCGGAGGGAGATATTTGCTTAATTGAAAATTTGTTAAATAATGACCCGTTTCAACTCCCTCCGATGGACCTAAAGCAAGGAGAAGTAATCAAGGCAAAACCTTTAATTGAAGAACCTCCAGAACTAGAGTTAAAAGATTTACCATCTCACTTGAAATATGCTTACTTAGAAGAAAACGACAAGTTACCAGTGATTATTGCAAAAAGTTTAAAAGAAGATGAAAAATATACTCTCTTAAAAGTGCTCAAATCTCATAAACGAGCCATTTCTTGGAAAATCACCGATATCAAGGGTATCGACCCTCATTTTTGTACACACAAAATCTTAATGGAGGATGATTACAAACCCACGGTTCAAAGTCAAAGATGGGTTAACCCAAAAAATTCACGAGGTAATCAAAAAGGATGTCTTAAAACTTCTTGATGCCAGTATGATTTACCTGATCTCCGACAGCCCATGGGTTAGTCCAATGCATTGTGTTTCAAAGAAAGGAGGAATAACTATTGTTGCTAATGAAGAGAATGAATTAATTCTGACACGTATAGTTACCGGGTGGAGAGTTTGTATCGACTATAGGAAATTAAATGAAGCAACTCGAAAAGATCATTTTCCATTGCCATTTATGGATCAAATGTTAGAAAGATTAGCCGGAAATGAGTTTTATTGTTTTCTAGATGGATTTTTGAGGTATTTTCAAATACCGATAGATCCCCAAGACCAAGAGAAAACTACTTTCACATGCCCGTATGGAACTTTCACGTACCGTCGCATGCCTTTTGGTTTGTGTAATGCTCCCGGTACTTTCTAACGGTGTATGATGGCCATATTCCATGATATGATCGAAAAGACTATGGAAGTGTTTATAGATGATTTCTTGGTTTTTGGGGATAGTTTTGATTCGTGTCTCTCCAATTTAGAAAAGATGCTAAAATGGTGTGAAGACACAAATTTAGTTTTAAATTGGGAAAAGTGCCACTTTATGTGTAGAGAAGGAATTGTGTTAGGGCATAAAATTTTGAAATCGAGAATTGAGGTCGATCGTGTTAAAGTCGATGTTATCGCTAAGCTCCCTCACCCGACTACCGTAAAAGGTGTTAGGAGTTTCTTAGGTCATGCGGGTTTTTACCGACGCTTTATCCAAGACTTTTCCAAAATAGCTAGACCAATAACTCATCTTCTTGAGACGGAAACACCGTTTGTATTTTCTAAGGATTGTATTGATGCTTTTGAGACTCTTAAAAAGAAGCTTGCCGAAGCTCCGATCTTAGTTGTCCCAGATTGGAACCAACCTTTCGAACTTATGTGTGATGCAAGTGATTTCAAAATTGGTGCGGTTTTAGGACAACGAAAGATGAAGCACTTTCAGCCTATACATTACGCTAGTAAGACAATGACCGAAGCTCCAAATTTCATTAACTACCATAAAAAGGGAAATTGATTGCCGTTGTGTTAGCTTTTGAAAAGTTTTGGCATATCTTTTCTTATCTAAAACATAGTGTATCCGGATCACTTGCTTTAAAATACCTTTATGAAATAAACAAGAATGCCAAGCCGAGGTTGCTGCTACCGGTAGAGTTCTTCTCCACAAGAATTTGATATCACCATCTGTCATGATAAAAAAGGAAGTGAAAACCTCGCCGGCCCGATCAGTTATCCTGACTTGAGAATCCTCATAAGGATGTGTTAGAATACAAAGACATAAAATGAAAATTTTTCCTTTAGAGACCTTGGTGTAATATCTAATGAAGTACCCACCATGGTTTGCAAACTAATGCAAATTTCCATGCTGGGAATTTTATCATCAAAGTAGTGACGACTCAACAAAGAAGAAGTTTTTTAAGGACGTAAACATTATTCTAGACGATCCCTATCTTTTTCGTAAAATTTGTGCGGAACAAATCTTTCGAAGGTGTGTGCATCGCATTAAGCAATGATATCCTCAAAGCTTGTCAATGAAGGACCACCGGGGGCCATCATATGCTAAACTCACCCGAGGCTTGAAAGTAATTTTGATTCCCGGTTTCTTTTGCCGAACCCATATTATCAAAGATGCCCAGTTGTAAAATCTTTGATGTATGGGGTATCGATTTTATGGGACCATTTCCGTCTTCACATGGGAATAAATACATCCTCGTAGCCGTTGATTATCTTTCGAAGTGGGTGGAAGCAAAGGCGCTCCCCACAAATGATGCTCGAGTAGTGGTTAAGTTTTTGAAATCTCTTTTCGCCCGATTCGGAACACCTAGAGCTATTATAAGCGATCGTGGGACCCATTTTTGTAATGATCAATTTGCTAAAGTAATGTCTAAGTATGGGGTCACTCATCGTCTTGCTACCGCTTATCACCCTCAAACGAGTGGTCAAGTGGAGGTGTCCAATCGTGGCTTGAAACGTATTCTTGAAAGGACGGTTGGTGAGAACCGTGCCTCGTGGTCCGACAAACTAGATGACGCTTTATGGGCATTCTGTACCGCTTTTAAGACACCGATTGGTTGTACGCCTTACAAGTTAGTGTACAGAAAGTCTTGCCATTTTACCATCACGAGTTAGAGCATAAAGCATATTGGGCTTTGAAACATGCTAATTTCGATCTTAAAACCACGGGTGATCACCGGAAGCTTCAACTTAATGAACTTAATGAGCTTCGTGATCAAGCTTACGAGAATTCTTTGATATATAAAGAGAGGACGAAGAAGCTTCACGACTCTAAGATCAAAAACCGCATTTTTAATGTTGGTGATCGAGTTTTACTCTTCAACTCTCGTCTAAAGATATTCTCGGGAAAGCTTAAAACTCGTTGGTCAGGACCTTTCACCATCACCAAAGTTTTTCCATACGGAACCATCGAGTTATCTCAACCCGATGGTCCAAACTTTAAGGTGAATGGTCATCGTGTGAAGCATTTTACATTCGAGGGGACTTAACCACCCAAGGTAGTCTATCTAGGATCACTCCAAACTTTCTCAAAGGACGAATAAATTCGGGGATCGAGTCAAGCTATGTGACTCGGTTACCAAAAACAAAGCGCTTCGTGGGAGGCACCCCATTCTTATCCTTCTATCTTCTTTCATATTTATAATGTGATGTGAGGAGGCTTGTACTCTTCCAATTCTTGTTGTTTGTGCTTGTGATTGGTTGTAGATGAGCCTAAAAATTTTTGAAGACTCTCCGTGTTCGGTGTTTTGTCCCGGTCCCACTCGAGCTTCTAGCCTTAGCTGCAATAGTTTTGGGGAAATCGGATATCCTAGATTATAATACGACTAACATTTATCTTTTAGCAACTTGATAAACGGCTAGAGAATTTTTGTGATACTTTCTTCATGTGTGGATTATGCATTCGCTTTTTTTTGAGTTCAAGTAGGGTTTTTTTAAGTCATAGGCTAGGAAACATAATTGAGGACATGTTTTAATTATAGTATGGGGTAGTATATCTTCGATATAATCTAACCTACCTTTGCTGTTGTTCTCACGTACCCCGTTTTCCTACAAAAATTTTAAAATTTTAAGTCTTAATATCTAGTTAATTGTTCACATATATAAAAAAAAGAAATAAAAAAAATTAAAAAAATAATAATAATGTTGAAAAATATAAAAATAGTTATTGGACACAAATGTAGGTTTTCGATGGTGAGAACGAAAAGTAAATTTTACCCCTGACCGATTTTATTCTTAGCTTTCTCCTTAAACCTAAATAAGATTGATTTTGCTAATCCTTTTATACAAGGAGCTATAAAACAGCCAAGTCTAGCTTGAAAAAGTCAAGACTTTTGCACGTCCCTTAATTGATTTTAAATATGCGAAGTTCGATTTATTAGAGTTGAGATTGTTGCCAGTCTATGTGACTTGTTAAAGTGCAGATCTTACGTCGTTAGGCTAAGTATTCACGAGTTTCTTTATTAGAAATTTTAAATTATGAAGAACAAGAAATGATAGAGTAGAGTATAAGTTTTGATGCTAAACATAGAATAGTGGATTCTTAAAGGCCTCATAAGTGTTAAATGTGGCTTTTTTCTCCCCAATGAGCATTTTCACCTTTATATATAATTTTTAAAATAAAATAAAAGTTTCCTTGGTTTTTGCGATTCTTAGTTTAGATCACTTTCCTTCTGATGAAAGTAAGGTACACATTGAGGTTTTGTCAGTGTTGTGGGGAAATAGACTCCTGGACCATGGTCGGCTCCCATACCGATGTGATAGTCGTTTAAAGGGTGGAGGTAATAAAAATAATAATAAAAACTGTGGGCTGATAAAAGTTTACTACCTCTTGCCGGCTCACAACCGATGTGGTAGTCTTCTAAATAAGGCACATAGTAATAATAATCCGAGACTGATAAAAGTTTGCTGCATCTTGCCGGCTCACAACCGATGTTGCAGCCTTCTAAAAGGTCGAGGAAATTACCGAGGTCGAAATATGTTTGTTGCATCTTGCCGGCTCACAACCGATGTTGCAGCCTTCTAAAGGACCGAGGTTTAATAATGTTGCAATAATAATAATAATAAAGCCAAATTTCAACTCCGGGGTTAACCTAAAAAAAGCCTTTCGTCTCTGGGACTCGTATTTGATGTTGTGCGGATGAAATAAAAAGGATAACCTCCTAAATCATACTCAATGCGAAATTAGAACCTTAATGTGAACCTTTATTCTCACCATATCATCTCTTTAATGAAAGGATTTCAAGCTTTTAATGGGCTAACCGGGTTTACTTTATTAATAAGGGACATAATTATTATTCACCAAATAAAATAAAATCCTTATAGGAAAATATGAATAAGGGAGGAAGTACACAATTAGCTTTATAAGTAGTGGTTAGCATCATAGTCTTGTATTTTGAAATGATCTTGTTTTAAACTTGGCATGGAGAGTGTAAAGTCGATGACGATGCATTTTATCCATTTGACACTTTTTTTGTCTTTTTGTTCCGTGATCCTAAAAGTTATCAATGAATAATGAAAGCAATACATTATGTCACACATGAATAAGTTGTAAGTTGTAAATTAGAAAAATCATAAAAATGGAAAAAGTTTTGAAAAATGGGAAAATAGGGTGTTTTAAAGCTTGTGATTTCTTAACTTTCCCCACAAAAGTCTTTGCTACTTTTCAAAGATTTAGTTTGGGGAAGTTTTGAGGTATTTGGTTTTAGAGCATATAACATTGCGTGAGGACACGACAATCACTTAGTTTGGGGAATTTTGATATGTGAGAAATCACATATCCTTTTTATACCAAAAATGGCCCTTAAATGATCAAATTGTGCAAATTATGCTTGTATATTGCTTGTTTTGTCATTTGTGATGTGTAGGTACGGATATTGCAAAAATCACAAGAAAACGGTCAAAACCGGACAAACACGAACACGAGAATGGAAAGAGTGCACAAGAGCCGGGAGTTTGATAGCAAAAAGGTCAAATAGTCAACCATGGTCAACAATGGTCAACTCACAAAAGACAAAAACCCTCAAAATACCTAAATGAGCCTTAATGTTAAACCAAAACCAAATTCACAATAAGTCCTTAAAACCTTAACACCATTAATCTTTTTATTATAAAGACTAATGGTCATTATTTCTTTATAACTAGAACCCTTAAATCCCTAAACCAAGCCCAAATCATAACCCCCGACCCAAATTCCTTATTATACTCGAACCAGGTCCAACACCCATTTCCACTGGGTCCAATACAAAACGTATTACAAATGGGGGCGGGAAAAATAGTTTTTTAACTGTTCACCCACGTCTCCCCCACTTTACCCCTCAAATATAATGCAATTAACCCACACCCTTTTTATAATTAATAACTGATCAAAGATTTTAGTACTAAAGCTCACATACAGCAAAGAAACACCGTCCTCAATGTCTTTGATTGGATAGCTCTGTCAAAGGAATTACATGCGGGTCTCAAAAGAAACACACCTTGATGGGAAATTTACACTAAAAACAAGCCAAAAGAAGCACAAGGCCTCTGACACAAGGAATGCCACGCTGGCAATCCGTGTGATCACATATTGATCCAACGGTGAAGATTGAAGATCCAATGATTGCAAGGATTAAAAGGCTAAGATCATTTGGAGCGTATAAGACATAGAAGCTTCCATCTCGGCCTATATAAAGAGCTCCTCGCTCACTCACAAGAGATATCTAGGAGTAGTATTAATATAGTTTAGTATTGTTTTTTAAATAACTTGTAATTTTTGCAATTTAGCTTATTGTAATGTCTTAATTCAGTAATTGTAATCTCTTTTTCAAGCTTGTGATTAGTACTCTTTTATTAATGAAAGTGTGTTTTCATTTTAATGTGCAATTTATGTTTTACTTAATAAGCAATTTGGTTTAATAAGCTCTTAATTAATCAAATAGTTCTTAATAATCTGTCTTAATCTCTACATAAGCTAGCTATATTCTCATTTAAGCTCTTAAAGCTTAAATGAGCTTATTGTTACTTAAATCCACCCTCAAATTACCACAGCTTATTAAGGAAGGGAAGCCAGTAATGGAAGGGCTTCCAGGACCATACCAGCTTATCAATTGATAAGAGCTTGTTGATAAGCTCAAAAGAGTATTTATAAGCCTTGTTTTGTGCAATGGTAGTTGTAAGTCCTCTCTTTACATTTTGTAGCTTAAAATTGCATTTTAGCTTATTACTGTTTAATAATAGCTTATATCTGTTTAGTGTAGCTTATTAATGCTTATTATAGATGTTAGATGCTTATTATGTGTAATTGTTAGCTTAGAACTTAATTTGCTTGTCATTTGTCTTAAAACAGTTAAAAACCAAAAATATTAGCATAGTTTTAATACTTAATTGTTCTTAAGCTGATTAGATTGTTAAAATCTGCATATTGGTCTTATTATAGCTTTTTAGTATCTGGTATCTAAGATTTTAGCTTTAATTCTCATTTTTATAAGCTAAGTATGGATTTAAGGAATTTAAGGGAGTGTTTGGGTCAAGCAGTACTAACTCAAGTTAGTACTGCTTGAGTCCATTTGGTCCTTTAAATTTCATTTTAAATCTTATTATAAGGTTTATAGAGTCAGGATTTAAAGTTGTTTGAAGGCATAATCAAGTTTTAATCAAAGTAATGTGTAGTTGTTCAAATCTGTTAGCCTAAATCTAGTTTAATGTGCATTTTAAGCTCAAATCTGTTATAGTTATTGTTATTGCTCAAATTGCTTTAGTTTTAGTGTTATAAAGTTGTAGAAGCAAGTACCTTAGGTCTGCATAAGTTAGTTCATAGTTTAGGCTATAAAAAGTGTCAACTGCATCAGCAGTCATAAAAAGCCAAATAGCCTTTTCTAGCTTAAAAATTCAGATAGGTAAAGTAGTTGTTAGCTTTTAATTTTTTGTGCACAATTAGATTTTAGGCTATTCTAGTTAGATTAAGACTTATTTGAGTTAAAAAGCTTATTTAAATACTTATTTTAGATCTGCAATTTAGTTTTTTTGTCTTTTCATTCAAAAACCAAAAGTTAGGTAAAAATGCATAGGCAGCTTTTTCATTAAGCATTTGAGTTTCAAAATACTTTTTAAGAATAGATTTAGGTAGCTTATTAGTCAAACTTTAAAGTAGTATAAGCTAGATTCCCATAAGGATCCATTAGCTTATCTAGAAATAAGCTTAAAAGTGCCTCCAGGGACTGTTTAGTTAACAGTTTTCATCAAGTGCTTATTTGAGAACTTTAGCTTATAGTTTTAGTTTTCTAGCTTAAATCTTGCTTAAAATTGTTAGTTAAGATAGTTTTAAACAGTTTGTAGCTTATTAGGTCCAGGATTTAGCTTATGAGTCTTTTTCATAGAAAAGTCAAAAACAAAGTTTAATAGCAAGTAGCTTTTTCATTAAGTCTTTTCATAGCTTATTCAAATTTCAAACTCCTTTTTGATTAAAGTTTTAGATAGAGCTTAGAATAAGCTTTCCATAGATATAAGCTAGATTGCCATAAGGTTCCAATAGCTAGCTTAAAAATAAGCTCAAAGTTGTCTCATTGTCTGTTTTAAGCTCAGCTGTGTCCCAAGTGATTTTTTAGCTTATTGCCTTTTGATTAGCTTATTTCCTGTATAAACTAGCTTATTAGGTTAGAAGTTAGTTGCTTATAGCTTATTAAGTCTTAGTTTTAGCTTATCTTAGTTTTGAGCTTATTAAGTTTTCAAAAAAGTAGAAAAAATGGTTAAATGTTTTCTGTCTGAATTTTAAGCTGATTTCTAGCTTATTAGTGACTTTCAAAAAAGTTGTTTTCACAAAAATGGCTTATTTTTATCTGTTTTACAACTTTGCTTTTTAGGTTTTTGCAAAAATAAAAAAAAAGGGAAACCAAGGAAGTCGGGGGTGAGCAAGACTCGAACCCCCGACCTCAACCTAGTCTCACCCTTTTATAAACCTCAACACACACACCCCTCACCAACGTGGGGGGGCCCATTGGGACATTTACTCCAATTTTGGCACCATCCGATCCTTTTACCTCTTTTTTTAGCTTTATGTATAATAAGCACTTCAAGTGCTATTTTGATTTTTTCCCGACTTATTGAATTTAGCATTTTAGGATTTCTTATTTTTCCTGCATCCTGCTTATCATAAAAGCTATTTTTACAGAAATTTTTTTATATTTTTAGGCTTAAAAAGTTTTATATTTTTCGTGAATTAATTTAGTTAAAAACTTTAAAAATAGAAAAATAATCAAAAAAATAATTTTATTTTTTTTAAAATTTTCTTTTATCATATTCTAGGCTTAGGTTTGAAATTTGCTTCCATAGGGTTAATATTTTGAAAATTCACTTTTTAAAGAACGGGTTTTCATATCCGTTCTCGTTTTCTTCGTTTTTAGCTTAAATTACTCTCGTTTTAGAATTTCCTTAGCATTTTGTTTTTAATAGTCATTTAGATTAAAAAAGTTTTAGAAAAAACATTTAGGGTTTAATTTTAGTATTCTTGCTTATTTGTCATGTTTTCTTTAATTACCGTTATTTGAATTTAATTGCTTAGTAATTAATTTTTCTTGCTTGCTTAAATTGTTTTTAATTGTAGATTTAGAAAATTAATCCAAAAAGTTTGAACCAATTCAAGTCATTGTCCAAATAACAAACGAGGTCTCAATTTCATAAGTCTTTAGGAAAACGACCTGGTAATCACTTACCGGTTAAACGTGTAGTATTTTTGTAAGATTTTTCCTAACTACCTTTTGACCCCAAGAGTATTTTTTTGGACTTGACCTATACTAGGATTTAATTTACTTATTATAATATTGACAACATCATGAATATTTCTAAAGATTCAAACGAGGTCCCTAACTCCAAAGAAACTCCAAACGCCATATAATACGCCGTATCCAATCCTTGGATACGCCGTATCGAACCGACTTCCAGACCTTATAAATAGAAAACTCAAAAACGAGTTTTAAGTGTGCTAAATCATATTCTCGATACCTAAACCATAAAAGTCGATTTTCAAAGGAGAAAAAGAGCAGAAGAGGTCGAGCAACGTTATCAATTCCATAGAAGACAACGTGTAATTCCATATACTTTAGTAATCGTTCAGTTTTTGGTATCATTCGTTAACTCGGTTAGTTTACCTTGGCTAAATAATTGATTTTGTATTTATTATGACGTTTGAAGGCTAATACCTTCGGGTATTAGCCATTATTATGAAGATCTGAATGTTTGGTATTTGTTTATCTCGATTTCTTGATTTATCGTTGAATGCTTGTTTATGTTTATCAATTTAAACTTGTTTACGCGCTTTTGTATGCGACCTATCATTCAACTGGATCTAGTGATACGGACCAAGTAGATCTAGAGTCCAGGATAGCTCTCCATATAGTAATTTATACATCTAGAATAATAGGATCACAAATATTGTCCTTCTAAATCTGTGTCTAGGATACGCTTCGGGCTTAACTAGTCAATTGGATATTGCTAATCGTTTATTGATCGTGTTGACTAGCAGGTGAACTAGATAATTCAACAAGTAACGTTCTGATTCCATTAGATAGTTAGACAAGTGGACTATAAATTACCATTAAGCGGTAAGTGGGTAAAGTCTCTATGAGCTAAGGTTTAACAAGATCACCATTTCTTTAATCCCTAAGATAGATTATAATAAGAAAATAAGGATGCTTTATGTGGATGCTTTAATTGTGACAAAATTAATGTGCCTAGGTCTTAGGATGATTTAACGCCTAAGTCTTAAGAATGATATGCCACCTCGAGATAAGAAATCATTGCACTTAATAAACAAACCAACTTTCTAATCGGATTAATAATGGTTAATACAGTTTTCTTATATTTGACTCGACCGCTCTTTTATCTTTTGATTATTAGCTTGCATTAGTAAAAGTGCCTTGATTTGATTGTTGTCACCAACCAAAACCGTGCCAGTCTCTTAGGCTGAAAACCCCCTTTTCCCGTTAGAATTAGGATTTAGACTGACATAGGTTTAGAATAAATTAGAATCAACATAGATTAGATAACCAAGATATTAATTAAATTGATAGATTTAACCTCACTTCAAGTGTTCGACACCCTACTTACCACGAAACTACTAATGATCGGGTACACTGCCCGTTAAAGTGTTGTTTTTGGTTTAGTCGGCAAAATATAAATTAAAAACTTGAATCAATAAAATATACACCACACAACGACACATCAATGTTTATGGACTGAATTAGGTCTTCTAAGTTGCTGGAAAAAAACCTACCCAAACCTTAGAATCGGACTTAGGGTTGGGGGCTTGATAAAAACAAAGTTATGAGGTTATATTTATAGGCAAACCCTAAGTCGGTTCGTCACAACGGTGTCGCCAGAATCCCGACACCGTCACCAGAGTCACGACACTATCACGAATAACAATTGACACCGTCGTGTGTAACATATGACACCGTCGCTTGAAAGTCACGACACCGTCGCTAGCCACTGTTTGGCTGTTTTCTTATAGATTTGGTGTAGAGTTGTAATCTTGTCCATTTCTTCTCTAAATGAGCCCAAGTCACGTGTATTTCTTCCAAATGCTAAATACCTAAAATGAACGATTAAGTACCTATTTTAGGCATAAATGCACGATTTAAGGGGTTAAAAGACCCTAAAAAAGTGTATAAAATGAAACCTTATCAGATCCCTTAGATCTCTTTATATAGGCATCCAACTTGGCTTGCAAGTTAGATAATTCCACCTCCTTTTGGAGATTAGGAAACTAATTGACCAAGGCAAAAAGAAAACAATTTCTACACTTTTCTTTTCTTCATAATTGCATATTTGTCCCTTGCTTAACTATTAATGACTAATAATACTTCCCATTAAATACATATAAATATTTAATGCTCGTTTAAGCTTTATCACTAAATATATTAAAACATTTAATATATTTACTATAATTGTTCTACGTATTAACGCGTGCGTCCCCATAGGCTCGAATAAAATTCCCAAACATATATTATTTATCATGTATATATTCCTACAGCTTCCACTTGGACATGTATCAAATAATATAATAACATTGGTAAGCGTCTAGCAACACGTCAATGCTCCCAGGAATACCCGCGCGTGGTTTCATAAAGTCACAGTTAAATGATTTATGGATTTACAATCCCTTTGTTTCAGTATGGATTAATAGTTACTCTATTATTTAATGATTTTGTTTCTCGTATATGTAATTAATCAAGATTACCAAAAAATCATTGAGACATATCTACATGAGTTTTTGGGTGCGGCCACACATACATCTGATTAATCCTACAAGGGGCCCAGTGGCATCATTCTTCTACTATTAAAGAAATAAATTCTTTATTGACTACAAGTGTCATGTCACATGCTTTATAATCACTTATAAAAATAGTCCTTATTAGCTACCTTATTCAGGATAACTTAAACTAAATCAAGAAGGATAATCCACACATGCAAGACCTACTTGCATCTCAAGTATAAGGATTTAGTAAACAAAATCACTTACAAGATTCAGTTAATGACGCCGATCCATAAAGTGATAATCTTGTTAGTTGGGGAAGTCCGATACGCATCTTATGATTATCATGTAAGTTTGGCGAACACATCCTTTAATATCAAAAAAATATCACCTATCACTCATATTTGTCTTAGTTCATCAACATTCCTATATTATTGATCGACAATGGACTAATTTAGAATAATAAATATTATTCACGGATTAAACATGCAAATATAGGACACAACTTAAAATAAATATAACAAAATACCAAGTATCATTATCATTAAATAAATTGTCTTAACATCCCTTATCCAAATACTAAACACAGATCTACATGAAACTACTAGCTAAACGAAGTCCCATGCTCCTAGCATGTTGAGTAAGCTTTCCTTTTGGTAAAGCCTTCGTAAAAGGATCTGCTAGATTATTATCTGTGTGAACTTTAAGAAGATTAATTTCACCCAATTTGATACACTCTCGAACGTAATGGTATCTTTTATGGTACTGTCTGGTGCCTCTCTGGACCCCTGGTTCGTTGGCGATAAGAAGTACGGCTGAATTATCGCTAAACATCTTAATTGGTTCGTTTATTATTGGTACTATACCAAGCCCTGAAATAAACTTCCTAATCCAAATAGCTTCCATTGCAGCTTTTGAAGCAGCTACGTATTTTGCTTCAATAGCGGACATTGCAGTAGTACTTTGCTTGGAGATTTTCCAACATACTTCGCCTCCATTTAAAATGAAGATGTATCATGTCTAAGATTTTATGTCATCTCTATCGGTCTCAAATCCAGCATCGCAATAGCAATCAAGTCTAAGTTTAGCTTCAGGATTTCCACCATAAACCAATAACATATCATTAGTATTTCTTAAATACTTAAGAATGGTTTTCACAGCAGTCCAGTGTGGTTCTCCTGGAATTTGTTAAAAATGGCTTATTATGTTTTTTTGCGAACGCAACATGAGGTCTAGTGCATCTAACCGCATACATAATGGATCCTACAGTCGAAGCATGGGGAACATTTTGCATATGCTTTGCCTTTTCAGGTGTAGAAGCACCTTGTGTTTTATTCTAAGTCAAGTCTTTCTTGCACAGGGATATTACCACGTTTGGAATTATCCATCTTAAATCTTTTCAAGATTTTATCTATGTAAGCACTTTGACTTAGTCCAATTAATCGCTTTGATCTATCTCGGTAGATCTTGATTGCAAGAATAAATGATGCTTCCCCTAAATATTTCATGGCGAAACACTTTCCAAGATATGACTTTACACTTTGTAAACTTAAAATGTGATTTCCCATGATGATTATGTCATCGACATATAAAATAAGGAATGTAACATTACTCCCACTATCCTTTTTATATACACATGGCTCATCAAGATTTTGAGTAAAACCAAACTTTTTGATTTCCTCATCAAATCTTTTATTCCAGCTTCTTGATGCTTGCTTAAGACCATACATAGATCTTTGAAGCTTGCATACTCTTCTAGGATGTTTAGGATCAACAAAACTTTCAGGTTGCACCATATAAATATCTTCATCAAGAAAACCATTTAAGAAGGCAGTTTTGACATCCATTTGCCATATCTCATAGTCATAGAACACTGCTATAGCTATAAGAATCCTAATAGCTCTAATGTAAGCAACGGGTGAGAACGTTTTTTTCAAAATCAACCCCGTTAGTTTGAGTAAAATGTTTTGCTACAAGATGAGCTTTATAGGTGTGTACATTACCATCCATGTTAGTCTTTTTCTTAAAAAACATTTACTTCCAATAGTCTTATAATTAGGAGGTAGATTAACCAAGCACCAGACTTGATTATCTTTTATGGATTGCATCTCCGCATTCATAGCATCGAGCCACTTATTAGATTTTGGATCTAACATTGCAGCTTTATTTAAGATCCCTTAAACTATGCTCCTCTACTTTTACATGTAGACATAAGAGTTTAGGAGCTTGATGTATCCTTGCGGACCTACGAATGGGAACAACTTCCTCTTGAGGTGGTTCAAAACCTTCAACCTCCATAGGAATTTCGCTAATGTTTTCAGAACGTGATGCATCTTGTATAGGTGATTTGATAATAAAATAACATATTATTAACTATTAAATGCAGCGGATAAATCACCTATCAACA
>BQNB010137169.1:0-17893 GCA_026074375.1 Tanacetum coccineum
TAAAGAGGATTACCCGGTAAAATAAACTTTCCTAAATTTTTTACTCGTACGAATGATCGATGAGCTGGCATCTAACGGACCTAAACATCATTCGCTCGTATGAACTTCAAAGAAACGATATATTATATGTGAGATTTTCATGAAAGCCTTGAAACTCGAATTGACGACACACTTTAGTTTGCATTTTATTTGTAGTAATGTACTTTTTTCCTTCTTTGAATTCTTTGCCTATTGATTTTAAATACCAAATTTCTAATCATGAGGAAGACTAGCTCGCAGAAAGGTGAAAATCTGTGTTTTGTAAATGATCGATTTTCGATGAATTATAAATCCGTTTTCTTGAATAATATTACACTACCAAATTAACGACATCAGTTTATGCCTTTAGTACGTCCACACTAATAAAAACTCTACGTCTCTTATTATGCATCACTCACGTAGATTGCATGAATGGTTGCGTATATAACCTTTTTAAGTAAAATATTTTACATTATAAAGACAAAAGAATTCTCACATAGTTTTAGTAGTGCTACCATTTCGTAAAGAAAACGAAATTCAAAATTAATGGCGGTAACAGACTAGCAGGGATATAAAAAAGCCGACCTGATCCGATTCGAACCCGATTAACCTTATTCTGGCCAGCTACTCGGGTCAATTATTTTATTCGAATTATCTAGGTAGACCCAAGTAACCAGAATATCAAATAGGGGTCGGGTATCAATTTTAAAATGTCTGACTAACTCGGGTTCGGACGACCCGATTAATCTGAAATTTTATGTTTTTTGATATATTTTTTAAAATTATCTATAAAAATTTATTGAATAGACAATTTTTTTTAATTATTTTACTCATATTCGGATTAATCCAGACACGAATAGATCATTGGACTCAACCCGAATAGACTCGAACTCGACTAACCTAAGAACTTATGAGGTATAGTTTTGTAGACAATGGATCCTACTGACCCGACCCGACTAGCTGGTATCTAACCCCTATGATATTTGATACTGATAATAAGAGCCCCAGGTATCATAACTTGGCAACACCAAGTTTTTGCTGTCACGTCAGCGCCACATCAGCATAACACCAACACCAACACCACTCCCTTAATCATAACACCAAATAACACCACTCACCTCTTTATTTTCATAAAACCCCCTAAACAATTATTTCATTCTTTTAACAAACTAACTATTTCATTCATAATTAAACATACAAATTACATTAAAAAAACACATTACGAAATTAAAAAAAATACATTACGAAATAAAAAAAACATTACGAAATTAAAAAAAAACATTACGAAATAAAAAAACATTACGAAAAAAAATACATTACGAAATTAAAAAAAACTACTCGTCTTCGTCTTCGTCGTCCTCGTCACCCAAATCATTTTTCATTTTGTTTTTGATCAATTTTTTTTGCTTCTTGATCGATAGGCGCTCGTCTTCGTCCAAATTTCCTTGGTGCTTAGTAGCTAGAAACCTCAAATCTCAACCGCATTTGTGGTTCGCGGCGGTCTTTTCGGCTTTGAGGCTTCGAAAAGCCCTTTCGGCGGCTTCCCGTTTCAGACGAAGCTCTGCTCCATTATGTCCCCGAATTGGGCGCACGCATGTCACTTCCACCGGTGCTCGCGTACGTCGGGATTGCTTTTCTTGGCGGGCCGTTGTTTGCCGGGAGGACGTGGTCGTGACCGAATAGATCCTCCTGGCTAGCCCCGGGGACGTCTCCGGTTAAGTCAACTTGTTCCGGTGCGTCCCATTTCGGGTGGAATCTGCAAATCGGACCCTTGCATCTTCTGCAGGAAAAGGACCCCTTTATGCTCGTTCACGGTAATTAGGTAAAGAGGATTACCCGGTAAAATAAACTTTCCTAAATTTTTTACTCGTACGAATGATCGATGAGCTGGCATCTAACGGACCTAAACATCATCCGCTCGTATGAACTTCAAAGAAACGATATATTATATGTGAGATTTTCATGAAAGCCTTGAAACTCGAATTGACGACACACTTTAGTTTGCATTTTATTTGTAGTAATGTACTTTTTTCCTTCTTTGAATTCTTTGCCTATTGACTTTAAATACCAAATTTCTAATCATGAGGAAGACTAGCTCGCAGAAAGGTGAAAATCTGTGTTTTGTAAATGATCGATTTTCGATGAATTATAAATACGTTTTCTTGAATAATATTACACTACCAAATTAACGACATCAGTTTATGCCTTTAGTACGTCCACACTAATAAAAACTCTACGTCTCTTATTATGCATCACTCACGTAGATTGCATGAATGGTTGCGTATATAACCTTTTTAAGTAAAATATTTTACATTATAAAGACAAAAGAATTCTCACATAGTTTTAGTAGTGCTACCATTTCGTAAAGAAAACGAAATTCAAAATTAATGGCGGTAACAGACTAGCAGGGATAAAAAAAGCCGACCTGGTCCGATTCGAACCCGATTAACCTTATTCTGGCCGGCTACTCGGGTCAATTATTTTATTCGAATTATCTAGGTAGACCCGAGTAACCAGAATATCAAATAGGGGTCGGGTATCAATTTTAAAATGTCTGACTAACTCGGGTTCAGACGACCCGATTAATCTGAAATTTTATGTTTTTTGATATATGTTTTAAAATTATCTATAAAAACTTATTGAATAGACAATTTTTCTTAATTATTTTACTCATATTCGGATTAATCTAGACACGAATAGATCAGATCGATTGGACTCAACCCGAATAGACTCGAACTCGACTAACCTAAGAACTCAGTATAGTTTTGTAGACAATGGATCCTACTGACCCGACCCGACTAGCTGGTATCTAACCCCTATGATATTTGATACTGATAATAATGGATTAAATATACTTTCATTCTATAGCGAGTAATTATTGATTTATAGAATGCATCTACTTATAAAATTATTGAGGGGTAGACATTTCTACACGTACATTTTGCTATCTCTGCTATTCCCCTAAACTTATGAGCGAGAGAGTTCTCACATATTGTGATTTTTTCTAACAAGAAATTTCGAATTTGTATTGTGTTAAAGAAATTAGCCAGCAAAAGGTTAAACTGTACAAACGTCGAATCACAAACAAACACTCCTATCAAACCACACTGAGAGTGTTTACTTTTCCCTTGTTGCCTCTTAATTGGGATAAATGTAGGCCGGAAGTCACACACAAATGTCTCTCTCTCTCTCTCTCTCAATTAAGAGGCAAATTAAGAGGCATTAATAAAACCACTCAATTTACTAAACAAGCCCTACCACCTAAACGAACCCCAAAAACAATCACGTTAAGCAAAACGGAAAAAGAATGACTTAAGTAACTAAGAATGTGAAAGGCGCTACCTAGCGTAATGCTCTTCATATATATATATATATATGCGCGTGTCATGATAGATCCCTCAATTAGCTAAGTGAACGGACCTGTCTGAAATCTTATACGATAACTTAATACGATGGTCAAAAATATACTATACAACTACTAAAACCAAGAACATAATATTTTGATAATCTATCTTAAGTTCTAACATATATTTACAACATATAATTGTGTAGGCTTCACATTTTTTGTTAGATGTAAATTTTGAGGCCCTAAAATATAAGGAGATGATTTGCACGCTCCTTAAAATGATTTGCACACTCAACCCTTAAGGGTATAAATGTCAAGTCACACTATTTTTGAGTGTGCAAATCTTTTTAAGGGGTGTGCAAATCAACTCCCTAAAATATATAACAGGTATATATTTTGAGGCCTTTATAAAATTTGAACCTCTGTACGGTAGCATACCCCGGACACCCTCGTATACGGCTCTGCCTTAATCAATAGCCTGAAGGGCATCTCAGACCTGTTTTAATGTCGAAAATTTACTTGTTTGAATATAAAATGATGATACGGGGACAAACGATACCATGCAGATTTTTCTACCAAAGTAAATTGTTGCTTTAGTACTAATGTCATTATGAAAAGTTAAAGTAGCAAGCTTTTACATATAGGGTAATGTTTTATAACTTTTTTTAACGTTTCAAATAAAGGCACGTTAAAAAATCATAATCTAACAAAATGTAGATCTTTGTAAAGATCATACATGTAATGAAGATGAATCTACAAAATGCAAATAATGTATCAAAATTGAGTACACATTAAGCTATAGATAGACAATACCATACATGTAAATAGGTGAACACGTCTCTTGAATCATCATACCAATTGTTCACTTGTTGGTTTGACTGTTGATTTATGGAAGATGTTAGGTTTAAAATGTTAATACCGGTAACTCAATCATTTCATAATGTGAGGGCATACATGACCAACTCAATAGTCGTAGCTATGGGATGCCGATAATTGAACTCTTGACTTTGTAATTGTTAGAGGCAAAGATGTCATATCAATTATCAACTGAGCAACTTTCTTATGAATGTATGTATGATCAATCATCATTCTATATGCATGTTTAACAATAAGGAACCAATAAGGAAGATGACGATGTGTAACTTTGAGATCTCCCTTCACATGCTCCTCCCCTTCCAATAATTCTTCCTTCATTCAATTAAAAAAAAAAACCATAATCTTCAAAAACCCTAATCAATTTTCCTCGATTTTGAAACCCCTCCCTTCAACCCCTCTCCATCTTCTTCCTCGATCTTTCATTCAATCAAAAAAAAAACCCTAATCAATTTTCTTCTTCATGGGAAAACAATTCGTCAATACGGATCAAAATGGTTGGACATGGATAACTCGGAACAAGAAATCAAAACCAATTGGAAATCCTTATCATAAGATTTTTGGAGGAAATTGCAAATCCTTTTATGTCCCAATATGCTCCGGCATTAACATCAAAAGGATTATGGATCGTGATGTGTCTTCTCTGGTCGTTTGGTTGACGCTTTCATCGCTAATAAATTATCTAAGGATGGTAAACGCTTTGTTAGTTTATTAAATTCCTTGGTGTTAAGGATGCAAATTCTATTGTGAATTCTATGTCGAATATATGGATTGGTAGTTTTCATCTTTACATCACCTTAGCTTTAAACCAACATCCCTTCACAAAAACCCTAGCACCAAAATATACTCAATCCCAATCAAAACCTACCAACGCTTTCACTACCGCCAATAACCATAACGCCTTTCCATTTCTTAACAACATCACCACAAATAATAAACCTCCAGAAATCAAACACACCAACTTAAAACCCTCCATATCCTCGACCTCAAATATGTTCTCACTACTTCCAATATCAACCTCAACGAACCAAAAACCATCCAAAAAGCGCCATCACATCACGGAACAGAAACCATTAAATGTGGGAAAACCGGATACAATCTACTTGTGTGAAACTTGAGGACATCGATTCAAATGAAAAACATGTATGTCATTTGTAGGAATGAAGGCTTCTTAGATCTTAATATTCATCATGTTGGCGGATACTGGATTTGGATACAATTTCCCTCATCTATGTCTTGCTCTAAATTCCAAGAGAATGGAAAGTTAAAAAAGTGTTATTCGAATTTAAAGGGTCCCATGCCTAATTTAAAATGACGAACGATTCTTTGGATTCGAGGTGTTTGGTTTTCCTTTATGTGCTCTGGGCTCAATGGCTTACAAAAAGATTGCAAGTAGCTTGGGAAATTATATGTTCTTGAGAAGGAAGAATCCACAGAATTGAGTTCGGGTAGTAGGACTTTGCATATCTACCAAATCACGTCAACTCATTTCGGAATCTGTTCAAGTCGACATCAAGAATGAGTCTTTTGAGGTTTCGGTCCAAGAAATTGGATCATGGAGTACAAAAATAAAAGATAACTACAATGACATTTCCTCCAACCACGACTTAAAGGAGGTGGATCATGTATCTGAATCAAACGACGAGCAACCGATTGATTATTTGAAATACTCCAAACACAACTAACAATATGGAATGAACAAGCTTTTGACAATGAATGATACCGACGGGACAAAAACGTGTGAAAATCGGTATTCAATCGATCTTCCCCAAGAAAAACAGTGGAGAAGACACCCAATTTTAATTCCACTACTTCAGAAAAAAAGATAATTCTTCAGATTAAGTTAGACCTCCTGGATTTGAGTTCAGAAAAAGGGTTTTTCATATCCTGCAATTGTTTTACTGTTTGACAGACGTTTAGAAAAAATGATATCAAAGGATTTTCCCTTTTAAGTGAACTCACCAAATCATTATGTGGGCTCATCATTGGTTATAATGTTAGAGGATGTAAAAAACTCTAACAAAATGATCGACGGAATCGGTGATTCACTTGTTTTGACAAGATGAATATTTGTCAATAAATAGTTGTGGTACGAGGAAAAGAAGAAAACGCATGTGGATAAAGGACCTTTGCCACTAACACATGTGCATTTTCTTGGGATTCAAGGAACATCAAAAAATGATCGTCTTGAGCTATTTTCGATTCAATCTATGTGATGGTTAACTATACTTTTGATTATGCTTGTAGTATGGCTCAGTGGTCTTCAGGTGTCTTTATTTCTATATGGGACCCCAATATGTTCTTTAAGAATTCTATTTGGTGTGACGACTCGTTTATTATTATCAAAGGGAATTAAAAGAATGTAGTGGGAGACTGTTTTATGGTGAATATTTACGGCCCACAAGATCATGTTTCTAAATTGCTTATGGGAGACATGATTGCTGTCAGAAAGCACAAGAAGTTTGGGTACTACTATTGACTATTATTATAGCTGTTCATTTTTACTCTTTCATTGATTTCACAGGTTTAGTCGATCTTTCTATTGGTGGTCGTTTTTTTACTTGGGATTCTTAGATGAATAAGCATGGTATAAGCTTAGTAAACTTGATCGCTTCCTTATTTAAGAAGACAGTGGACTATTCGGCATCCCAGATATCTCGGATTAATTGCTCTCGATGACAGGTTCATGGTCTGATCATAAATCCCTATCCTTCTTCATTTTTGACAAAACTGATTTTGGTCCTACTCCGTTCAAATTGTAATAACTCATGGCTTTCTGAGAGATATTTTTGATAACCTCATTAAAGAGGAATGGGAATTGCTTGTTTATTCTAATTCAAATGTCCATGAAAAGTTTCGCGCCTTAAGGTTAAGATCAAACAATGGAGCAAACAACATCAAAACGTTGGATAAGAACAGAACAATATTAAAAAAAAAAAAAAAAAACCCGGGGTGGGGGAATTCTTGAGGAAATTAATTCAATGAGAAAAGGATTGATGAGGGATCCGTTTTATGCATTCCGACAATTGATACCGCCTCATCCTTCTTCAAAGAAATTAAAAAAATTGATAAGTTTTGGGCTTCAATGGATAGTATTCAAAAGTCATGTCAAATGGGATATAGAGATAGGGGAGAAAATCCAATTCTTTCCATGGGCTCATCCAACCAAAAAGGCGAAATTCAGTGATCACTGGATTATGGTGAAGGAGGAAATTGGATCCACGACCATTGTTTGATCAAGGATGCCTTTCTTCAATTCTACAAAAGGAAATTCCAAGCTCAAGATTCACAGGTTATGTTCTCTAACCTTCCTCATTCTCATTCCCTTAATTGCATGGATCGAGAAACTCTTGAAAGACAGGTTACCCTTGAGGAAATTAAGGAAGCCGTTTGGGATTGTGGAAGTAGTAAAGCTCTGGGCCCAGATGGTTTCTCTTTTGCGTTTGTGAAGAAGTTTGGGGCACTATTCAAAAGGATCTATATGATTTTGTTAACTTATTCTTTGCTTCTTGTGTTATGCCTAATGGTGCTAATTCTTCGTTTTTCACCCTTATCCCAAAGGTCAACAACCCTACCTTAATCATTGACTTTCGCCCTATTTCGCTTATTGGTATACACTATAAGATTATTGCCAAGTTTTAGTAACCGTTTATCTAAAGTGATTGACAAGATTGTTAGCAAGGAACAGTCGGCGTTTATTGCTGGTCGTCAAATTCTTGATGGCCCCCGTTATTTCTACGTGAAAATCTTGAGTGGTATAAACAAAACGAAAAAGAAGTTCCTCATTTTTAATGTGGGATTTGAAAAGGATTTTGATTCCTTAATTGGAATTACTTGATTACTATTCTCGACAGTTGTGGATTTGTCATAGTAAATGGTTGCTCTTGGATTAAAGCTTGTCTCAATTCTTCGAGCGCTTTATTCTTAATTATGGTAGCCTACGTCTGTGTATCCCCATTTTAAGCGTGGTCAATTAGGCAAGGAGATCCTCTATCTCCTTTCCTTTCATCTGTATGGAAGGTCTCATAATGCTTTTGAGGATTAGCAGCGGGAAATGGTGTTGATTACTGGTAGTTTAATATTTAAGAATTCTACTTAAATGTTTCTTCTTTTCTATGCAGATGATGTGTTCATTACTACGGATTGGATCCTAAAAGTACATGGATAATATCATTCGTGTTCTTCATGTTTTCTATCTAGCCTCGGGTCTCAAGATTAATATTCACAAGTTTAATATTTATGGTATTGGGGTTAATAAAGATGAAGTTTTAAGTATGGCTAGCAATGTTGTTGTATTTTTGCAGGTATATCCACTTTCAATTACCTTGGTCTCCCATTTAGTTCTAATATTAAAGTCTATTGCTAGCTGGAAGACGCTGTGATCGTTTTATTGAGGTTCTTTGGGGAAAGCTAATCTTCTGCTCGATTGGGGTCGTTGACTCTTATCTAAGTTGTGCTTGGTAGTTTGGTTATCTACTATCTATCGATTTTCAGTAGCACCCGATCGGTCTTCAAGACCTGGAAAGAATTCGGGCTAATTTTTTTTTGGGGTGGTAATAAAGATAAAAACAAAATGGCTTGGGTCAAATGGCCAATTATTCTTAATTCTTTCGATAAAGGAGGGTTAAACATTGGCAGTCTTAAAGCTTTCAACCTTGCTCTTCTTCAAAAATGGCGTTGGAGGTTGCTTTCTTCCCCAAACGCCCTTTGGGTTCAGGTCATCAAAGCTTATCATGGTCAAGAAGGAGGTTTCGATACAAATGGTTGTAGCTTCAAGGGCATTTGGGCTAACATTGTTGGAACCTCCAATTTTCTCCACTCGAAAGGTATTAT
This sequence comes from Tanacetum coccineum, assembly GCA_026074375.1. Classification (NCBI taxonomy): domain Eukaryota; kingdom Viridiplantae; phylum Streptophyta; class Magnoliopsida; order Asterales; family Asteraceae; genus Tanacetum; species Tanacetum coccineum. The sequence goes on from BQNB010137169.1 coordinate 9,071, forward strand.
CTTATCTAACACTTTTCGTTTTAAAGCAGGTTGTGGCACTCGTATTCGATTTTGGAAAGATATTTGGGTAGGCGAGACTCCTCTTTTTACAAGGTACAATCGGCTCTATCATCTTGATCAAGACAAAGATTGTCTTATCATTGACCGTATTAATAATGGGCAATGGTCTTGGAATTGGTCTCGGACCAATCTTGGTGTTAGAAATCTTGCCTATTTATGTGACATGTTAAATGAGATCGGTCAACTAAATATTGATGTCAATGAAGATACTTGTACTTGGAGTCTTGGTCCTAATGGTACTTTTACCGTTAAGGATGCTCGTTATAGGATTGACCAAAATATCCTTCCCACTCTTGCTCATGCTACTACTTGGGATAAATCTATCCCCCGGAAGGTCAATGTGTTTATGTGGAGGCTTTCCTTGGACCGACTCCCTCATAGATTGAATCTCTCTTCGCGTGGTATGGATATTCCGGCCATCTCTTGTCCTTCTTGCAATGCCAATGTTGAATCTGCTAATCATGTTTTCTTCGAATGCGACATTGCTACCGATATGTGGAAGCTCGTTTTTAGATGGTGTGATATTCCTCTTTTTCAAGCTTCTTCTTGGGATTCTTTCAATGATTGGATCATCTCTTGGCATGCTTCTAAAGAGAAAAAACACAGGTTCTATGTTATTACTACTTCGGTTCTTTGGTGGCTTTGGAGATACCGAAATAGCGTCACGTTTAACTCTCAACCGTTGAGGAAAAGTGATCTATTCGATAATGTTCGTTTCTCTTCATTTTCGTGGCTTCACAATAGGGACCATATGAAGTTATCTTGGAATGACTGGCTTATGTATCCCCTTTCGATCACGCGTAATGGCAATGGTTAGAGCTGCTTTTGGTTTTTTCCTGAAGCTGGCGTTCAAGTTCGCTGGGTTGGCGTACCTGTATGCCAAGGTTTTTTCGTTTGGCATCTTCGTCGGTTTTGAGGATGGTTCTTCTTTTCATCCTTCTCTCGGGACTTGTTTGGGGTTTCATTAAAATTCATCCCGAAGTGAAAACCGGTGGCTCGGCCTCCGGGATGGGGGGGGTTTTTTCTTTTGCCGAAGTGAAAACCGATCCGTCGGCCTTCGTGTCAAAAGTTTTTTCATCCCTTTTGATTCCCTCGCAGTTAAAGTCTCGGGATTTTACCATTTTTTGATGTTATGTAATTCTTTTTGTTGACTCTATTGTACTTTAAGTTTCTAGCGTCTTACTAGTCTCTTTTTATATATATTTAATCTTTGCCGTTCAAAAAAAAATTATCAACCGAGCTACGCAACATTGGCGATTTATAGAAGATGATTATCTACTAATTTCATGGTGGGCTCTAGAGGTATATCCAAACAATGTAGATGACCTTCTCACATGGAATGATAAATCCTTGTTACTCGATGCCATGAAGCAATACTTTGAGGTGGTCATCCGTACAACAATATGAACCATTTGGCGGTACATAAACAAGCAGAGGCGGTGATTACCCTGCGCAAATGGGGCGGCTGCACAGGTCTCTCAAAATTAAGAGGCCTCACAATCTAAACATTTATAGCTACGTTTGTGTATTTATGCTATATATCCGAATGTCTTTTCTTTCTAAATCACATTAGTTAAATGCAGGCCATTTTGTCACAATAAATAAAATGTCATCAACAGCCTCATTATAATAAATTGTTATTAATAAACATCTTTTATTTACATCCTTAAGTTTTTTTTTTTATGATGCCTTCTTTTATTTATCGTCAAGGCCTCAAAATTATCTAGCCGGCACTGTAAACAAGTTGCACTTCCATGCAAAACACTCAAGAAATGATTCCTTAGCTGACCTTCTCACATGGAATGATAAATCCTTGTTACATGGGTCGAAATTAATAGTGAGTATTAGAAATGAGAAAATACGTAAATAATGTGTCAAATAATGAATTTGCAAACACTTATTTATGTTTATGATCTATAAGTTCTCTAGAAACAAATCCATCACTTGCTATCGTAAACAAGCTAGTAAAGGACGATTAAAGTCCACTTTAAAGACATGATTGATACTAGTAAAAGAAAAGAAAACGGGTAAAGGGGTGAGTAAAAACATCAAATCAAAAGGTAATTAGGTATATTCGTTTAGGGTACACGTTTTTAGCAAAACAAGAGAAGCAACATCAATTTCAATTCCCATCACACTATCTCATCCTTGATCAATATCTCCTTTTCCTCTCTTTTCTAAATAACTACCTTTCATTTTCTAATCTTATTATAATATACTTCTTCCGTTCAAAATTAAATATATTTATATATATATGTCTATTTTAAAAATAAATGTCTACTTGTTTTCTAACTAGACCGAACCGAACCAATCAGATCATACTGAAAACCGATTGGGTCCAAAAGTCTGAATCAAAATCTACGGTCCATATCCACGTCGGTTTTATTTGGTTCGTTGGTTCAGTTCGGTCCAACAAAAGATAATAGTGGTTGTGCGTAAGACCGAACCGGACCGATCGATGACCGAAAATGAGAAAAAGGGCTAACAAGTAGCGGACCGAAATATAGTTGATTCGGTTGGATCAGTTCGGTTCAGTTCAGTTTCTCGATCCGGTGTGGTCTACAATATATATAATGGGAAGTAATTTGTGCACCACTTTTTTTTAGCCATACACTACTAATCGTGCATAACGGTGTTGTACTGTGTGCATTACCGGTGTCATTTAATGGTGTATGGCTAAAAAAATGATGCACAAATCACTTCCCATATATAATGTCAGCCCTGTGTAAACTTTTTGGTCATGTAAATATTCCTAATAATTAGGTTTAATTGATTCCCTAACTTTGATAAACACATGCTATATGCTTTTGTTTTAGTATTCGTAAGAGTTAAAAGAGAGTACCATTAAATATGGGTAGGTTGGAGCCTAACTATATTTGTCACTATTTACTCCATCTTCATTAAAAGGTTTGCCTAATAACATGACATTGCCTTCTATTTAAGTTTTGTATAATTCGACAATGGATCCCACTCTCCCCTACACGTGCAAAAAAAAACCGGTAATAAAAACCGGTTCCGGTTTGAAACCGTAAAACCGAACCGGTCAACCCCGATTTTGACCAAACCGGTTTCGGTCCTTGGCCAAACCGGCGGTTTGGAACCGGTTTGGTTTTTTTTTGTTTCGACCGGTTTTACCACCGGTTTATCAAACCGGTTTTCTAAACCGGTTTCCCCAAACCGGTTTCAACCAGAACCGACCGAGAGCCTATACAAAATTTTCAAATTTCGAATATTAAGCTTTTAACACGTGGGGAGACCCGTTTTTCTGACTTTCTTAGGTGTAGTGTTTGTTATTTAGCACTTTTAATGATTATAAATTGATGTGTTGTGTTAGAGTTCAAATCACAACTTACAATACAATCCTAAGCAAAAAAAACTATCCAAAGCAAAACCAAACTTCTTTCAATGGCAAGTGAATCCACATCCGCCTCAACTGCCACCGGTGTTGGTTCAACAACTGCACCGACAATTCGTGAAATCATATCAACCAATCGAAACCCCCAGATTTGGAAAGACTTCAACATTTGCTCTTATATGAACGGGACAACTCGCTAAAAAAATCAATGTAAGCTCTTACTTTCATTTCTTATCGCAGGGGTTCCAACACAACGTTGAAGAATCATATAAATCATCCGCATTGTGAAGCAAAGAAGGCACAAAAGAACCAGAATTCGGAAGCGGGGCAAACGTCTATGGCTCGAGATGGGAGTGTTTTCAGGTACGATCCGGATTATCTTCGTGAACAATTCGCGGGTTTGGTGATTCAACGAGCGTTACCGTTCAACCACTTTGACCACGAGCAAACAACGAGGGTGTTCCAGAACACTATGCAACCAAGATACACTCATGTAAGTCGCTCTACTCTCAAACGTGATGCAATGAAACTATGGTTGGCGGCTAAACAAGAAATAATTGATAGTTTTGGTAACATAAATGCTTGTGTCAACCTAACAACGGATGTATGGTCCGCTCCTCATGGGGTGCCCGGTTCTTACATGTGTGTTACCGCACATTGGATTGAACCCGGTACTTGGCAAATGATGAAGCGGGTCATTTCATTCGAAGAGTTTCCGTCTCCTCACACGGGTGGAGCCTTGTTTAAAATGTTGACAAAAGTCCTTACCAATTTTAACTTGGAAGATAAAGTTATGTCAATTACATTGGATAATGCTAGCAACAACACATCCGCCATGGATAAACTAAAATTAAAATACGATCCACCAATGGGGGGTAGGTTTTATCATAGTCGTTGTGTTGCACACATCATTAACTTGGTTGTGCAAGCTGGTTTAGGGGTCCCCGCGATTGATGCAATAAGAGAGTCTTTTAAGACAATGTTAAAAGATATTTTCAAATCAAGTGCAAGAACCCGACAACGCTATGTTAAAATCTGTAAAGATGCAGAGAAACCTTGTTTACGACCAAATTGGGACGTTCCAACACGATGGAACTCCACTTATCATATGTTCCTAAGTGGTTTGAAACAACAAAATACTTTGGCGTATTTTCATGACGTTTTGGCCAATAAGAATAGGTGTAATCATTTTCCGGCTGAAAATTGGGTTATTATTCAATCTTTAACCCAATTACTTGAAGTGTTTAACACTGCCACGGAAATTTTATCGGGGGTTTACTACCCAACATCTCCATTGGTACTTCAACAGATTTTCTTCATGAGTACGGTATTAAGCGAATATGAACTTGAGGGGGGTATATTGTCAAGTATGATTAAACCAATGAAGAAAAAACTTAGGAAGTATTTTCAACACATGCCACCGATAATTACTTGTGCAGCCGCTTTAAATCCATGTTTTAATGTAAACGGGGTAGACTTTCTTATCGAGTCGATAAGTACGGATTTGGAGTTTTTTGACGATAGTTTTGCATCTAAGTCAAAAAGTTATTTTAAAGAATCTTTGGAAGGTTTGTATAATCTTTATTATGCAAAATATGGTAACCCAACTCAATCATCTCAAACAAGTGGTGGGGCTACTTCATCGAAGGCGAGTGGCGGAAATAAGTATAGCCGTTTGCTAAACGGTTTAAAAGCACATACAAAAAAAAGGCAAGGACTGATCCTACAATGTCTAGCGAATATGAGCGATATGTCAATTCGGATTTTGTCACACATCTTCATCCCAAAGAGTTTGCAACTTTTGATGTCTTAGGTTTTTGGAAAGAAAAGGAAACAATGTTTCTTGTTCTATCCCGCATGGCTATGGATATAATAAGTGTACAAGTTTCTTCGGTAGCTTTTGAATCCGCATTTTCAACAAGTGGGAGGGTGTTGTCAATCCGAAGAACAAGATTCACTCCGGCGTCTTTAGAGATGTGCATGTGTTTGAAGGATCACTTAGACGCTAAAGAGCGTAAACAAGACAAATGACATCTTGAAATACCCTTAGACTTTGAAGAAGATGTCTTTGATGACGAGGTGCAATGAAATGAAGCCATTCTACTATCCGATGAAGAAATTGCACTAAATGCTAGCAGCGAAGGCACTCTGTCTCCGGGAGGACCACGGTATGATTATATGATGAGCAGCGAAGCCAAAGATGAATAGATGAGTACTAATTTTTTATTAGTATGTTGTATTTTTAATTCGCTTGCATTATGTTGTATTTTAAATTTCCTTGCATTGTGTTGTATTTTCCTTTCCACTGTATTTCGTTTCTATTAAATAAAAGTTAAAGTTTATTCCGTTTATAGCATACAAAACCACGAAAAACGAAAAAAAAATCCGGTCAAAACTGGTTTGGGTGGTTAACCGGTCATGAACCGGTTCGAATACAAACCGCCCCCAAACCGGTTTCAAACCGGTTTCGGTTTCTTCCAAACCGGCTTCGACTGGTTTGTTGACCGAAACTAGTTCCTGTTGACCGAACCGAAACCGAAACTGGTTAATCGGTTTGCGCACGTCTACTCTCCCCTAATCCCCCCTAAATTTATACTTTGCATGTTTATAAATAGACAAATAAATCACATACATTCTTACGTTAATATATATAGTAGGGGTGGCAATTCAGGTCGGATTCGGGTTGACGGGTTCGGGTTAACAGGTTGGCGGGTCAGAAAACCTCAACCCGAACCTGACCTATTTAAATAATCGGGTCAGCTATGTCAACCCTAACCTGTTTAAACATAACCCGAACCTAACCCATTTAACCCGTATATATACGTAGGTTGGCTAGTTAAATATGTTACACAAGTTGAATAGGTTAAATTAAGGCTGAGCACAAACCGAAGACCGGACCGGACCGGCTAAGATTGGACCGGACCGAGGACCGGATTGGTCTAAAAATCTGGACCGAGGACCGGACCGAAATGGTACGGTCCGGTCCGAGTCGGTCCGGTCCGGGTCATAATCATCAGGTTTTTTGGCAAGACCGACCGGACCGGACCGAATTGGTCCAAAACACCGGACCGAAATGGGTTCGGTCCGCTCCGGTCCGGTCGAACGGTCCATATGCCCACCCTTAGGTTAAATGGGTTCGGGTTGACCCATTTAACCCGTTTTATATACAAAATTTGACACATTACATGGGTTAAATAGGTTAAATAAGTATGTGGATCAACCCGTTTAACCCATTTAACCCGTATAATAAAATATATATAATTTTAATATAAGGAAAAAATATTAAACGGGTTGGCGGGTCGACCCGATTAATTTATTCCCAACCCGAACCTGACATGTTTAATAAACGGGTTAGATAGGTTGACCCAAAACAGACCCGAAATCTATGTAGACTCAACCCAAACCTGTTAAATTTCGTGTCGGTTTCAGGTTGGATTTCGTGTCTATTTAGACCCGAAATCTATTTAGACTCAACCCAAACCTGCTTAATAAACGGGTTAGATAGGTTGAAAATTGACATTTAGGGTCCATGCATTTTAGTTTTTGTATAGAGTACTTATTTCCAATGTTTACATGTGACAATCATAGCAACTTCAGTAAACTTCGTAAAATTGGATCGATTTCGAAAGTTCAAGTATTATAACCTTATGGTCATATGGAAACACACATAATGCATACAAAGACCGATGTATCAACAATACTCGTAGTTGCAGTTATACGCCATCGTCATTTCTCATGAATGATACTTGTTAATTATTACACTTAATGTCGTACTGATATTGTCCACGTACCGCAATCATAGTGTTACATGTTTCGTGCTTATACCTTCTGTTTCAATTATCATTTCATCATTAAACGTCTAGCACATGACCACAAATACATATTGGTTTGGTTATACAAGTAATACAATGGAAATATAAAGTTATATATCATGTATTCGGTATAAGGGAATTCCATATATAAGCAGGTTGAAAACATCATCTAAGAATAGAAGTAAAAGTAAAAGTAAAAGTGAAAGTTACTTTGTCGTGATTTCATAATGGTGTTCTTACTATATTACCGTGGCGATATATTCGGTATAAGGAAATCATAAAAATGGGTAAAAACCCACAACTTATAATAAAAATGAAAGTATACTTAAAAGTGACCTTTGTCCTAATTTCATTAAGGTTTTCTTACTTCTTACCAGTTTACCGTGTACATGTTTGATGCATTATTACTCTACTAAGGTACCACGTCCAATTCAGTTTATAATCAATGTTTCATGTGCACCTTATGTTAGAATTTTGTGGTGCGTGAATGGTTATTACGTGAATGTATCGTGTGATCATTTTTAGATTAAAATAACTTGATTTTATATGTTTGAGGTTCACGGAATCTTTAACCAGAAAAGACTAAGTGACAATCAAATTCTAAAGCACGAGAAATCAATCAGAACGTTAGAGTATTGTTTGATGTTATGTTCTGCAAATGAGACCAGAAATGTGGTTATAACCACTAACCGAAATTTAGTTATTTTCAGTTATCTACCAACCATTGTGTTAGTTAGGAAAACGCGAGAAAGGTCGTGTCTATTGAGTTTTGGCGAGAAAAACGTTATCACTGATAAGTAAAAATTGTTTAACGGCACTACTAATTGACCCTCGAGTCTTGTCGTGTCAGTATAAAGCTAACTAACGAGTGTGTATTTCGCGTCTCTTAACTCGTCTTGAGATAAACTCATAATAAACCCGTTGGTCTCGTGTGAACACTATCAATTAAAACGGTTGATAACACAAAGAGAGCTTAACAGTAACTGGCAAACATACATAATGAGCAATTAATTAATATATATACTATAGGTGAAAGGATACGACGTCATATTTTGCGGCCTGAATTTTTAGCCCAACAACAACGGCCCAAACAGTAAAAAAAACTTTTCCCGGGCCCAAAATAAATAAAAAAAGAAAATTTATAAAACGGGTTTTGAACTTTTAACTATTTACAACATTTTTATATAATAAACTTTATTTATGAAATATATACCACATATCTTTTTATTTTTGAACGGCATTTGAATCTTTTTATTAAAAATGCTAGTAAGAAACTAGCAAGTACAAGACACACGCAAAATGATCCAACAGACAAAAGAATGTAAGGAACAAAATAAGTTCTAACGAAACAAGACAAACACGCAAAAACCCGATTGGCTACTAAAATCAGAAAGGAGATCCCAACGCGACGCCAAAAAAAAAAGACCTCCCATGAACGAAGCCGAACACCCGTTGCATCATACCACAAATGCAAAGAGAGCTAACCGGCATCCTTTGTTCGTCTCTTTAAGGCACTGTGTAGGAGAATAGTTTCTTTTATGTTGCCATAATAACTCCAAATCTTAAGATCGCTAGGAAAATAATCTTTCCACATAC
>BQNB010137171.1:0-17893 GCA_026074375.1 Tanacetum coccineum
AATCCATTTAGTCTTGTATGATCCTTGCACCCAAGACTTCTTGCATCATTGCTAAAACCCTACACATGGTTTGTATTTCAGGACCACTCCATTTGCGCCCATCTCGGCAGACTACAAACAAAACAACGCTAACCTCTGCATGTAATAGGGCCTTACACCCATGCTATGCAACCTAAAACAATACAGGAAACCCCATTAAATTTGTTTACATTGCAGGAAAGCAAATACAAATTACAACACTACTTAACATATTCTATTTTTTTAAAAGGTGTGCCTGTCACTTATCATAGCATTGGCCCTCCTATGCATACCTGCCCTAACTGCCATGGTACTATGTGGTACGAAGAAAGGGAAGATAAAGCAAAGAAAGCAATGTACCCAACTTTCTTAATTTGCTGTTAGGGAGGGAAAATAAGGCTGCCCGTTTTCCAAAACACACATGCACCATTGAATACTCTTCTCGAGTTCAACAACCCGGCTACTTCAAAGTTTCATGACCAGATAAGAATTTACAACAACATATTTTGCTTCACATCATTCGGGGCCAAGATTGATCACTCAATTAACAAGGGCAGGGCCCCGTATATTTTCAGAATAAATAGGCAGAACTATCATCGGATGGGGACACTACTTCCGCAGGAAGGGATTCAGCCTAAATTCGCACAGCTCTATTTTTTTATACACAAAACGAAGTCCGGAATCGGACATCAGCCTTTGTTGACAAAGAGACATGTGACGTTGTTGATGAATACATAGTCCAAAGACTAATCTGAATGCTGGATGAACATAGCACAGTTCCAAAGGCATTCCGAATGGTGCGTGATTGGTGCAACATAAATAACATGGTGGACTTCAAATTGAAACTGCGTAGTGATCGAAAAACTACTAGGCAGTATAATGCACCGACTGTGGCTGAGATTGCGGCTATAATCGTAGATGACTTTGGTGATGGCCATTCCACAAGAGATATCATTGTGGACATGAAAGACACTGGCCCAAAATGTGTTTCCGAACTGCATCCCTCCTATATGGCCCTCCAATACCCATTGTTGTTTCCTTACGGGGAAGATGGTTATCATGAGGAAATGTCGTACTTCTCAAACACCGGACCACGCCAAACAAAACAGGAATTCATCACAATGAAAGAATACTATGCTTACATCATTCAGCAATGACCCAACCAAGGGACTACTTTATTGAGGGGGGGCTCCTGCTTCAACAGTATTTGGTTGATGCGTACACTGCGGTTGAAGAGCAGCGGCTCAAATGGACAAGGAATAATCAAGACACTCTGCGTGCTGACCTATACCATAATCTTTGTGACGCAGTTACACGTGGTGATACAAATGCAGAAGGACTAGGGAAAAGAATTGTTTTGCCAAGAACACATGTCAGAAGTCCAAGGTATATGATGCAGAACTACCAGGAAATAGCAAAAATGCCAGAAATAGCAAAAATGTTCATTACATTCACATCAAACCCAAAATGGCCGGAAATAGCAAAAATGCTGGCTTCTTTCCCCGGGCAGATATCACACGACAGACCAGAGATAGGGACACGGTTATTCAAAATTAAACTGACATACCTGTTAGAGGACCTGACTAAAAAACACGTCTTTGGAAAATCAATGGCAGGTATTTAAATCAACAACACATTATGCGTTCACTTATTATTTTATATACTACTAGCCTTACCCTAAACCTGATATACACTTTTTTTGCAGTTGTGTATGTCATAGAGTTTCAAAAACGAGGACTGCCCCACGCACATATCCTACTATGGTTGGAAGAACATGCAAAATGCAAGACGCCCAGTGACATAGACGATATAATTTCAGCAGAACTCCCATCTCCAACGGATGACCCTGAAGGTTTCAGCGTCGTATCTGAGTTTATGCTGCATGGCCCCTGTGGAAAGGATGCAGCGTATGCAGCATGCACGACTGAAGGCAAATGTTCTAAGCATTACCCTAGGCCCTTCTTGCAAGAAACATCTCTGGATGAAGATGGATACCCACATTATCGACGAAGGGATAGCAAGGTCACTGTCAAAAAGGGGAAATTCATATTCGACAACAAACATGTAGTTCCTCACAACCGTTATTTGTTGCTAAAATACAGGGCACATATCAACGTCGAATGGTGCAACAAATCAAGGGCTATAAAATACTTATTCAAGTACTTAAACAAAGGGCCAGACAGAGCAACAATTGTGATCCAAGAAAATGTCACCGCACCACGAGACAATGATACACAGCACGTGATTGAGGTGGACGAAATAAAAAACTACCTCAACTGTCGCTTTTTGGCACCATGTGAGGCAGTGTGGCGCCTCTTCTCATTTGACATCCACTATGCATACCCAACTGTCATGCAGCTTAGTTTCCACTTGCCAAATCAAAATGCAATAACGCTGCGGGACTCTCAGGATTTGCCAGCACTCCTACGAAAGGAAGGTATTGATGTCACAATGTTCACAGATTGGTTTGAATTGAACAAGCGTGATACAGCCGCAAGAGCACATACCTACGCTGATATCCCTACATACTATGTTTGGGATTACACTAAGAAATGTTGGAAAAAACGGAAACAACAAAAATGCATAGGCAGGATTGTTTATTCAAGTCCCGCTTCAGGGGAACGATACTACCTAAGAATGCTACTTACTGTAGTTAGGGGAGTCTTTGGTTTTGAACACATGAGGACAGTCAATGGCCGAGTATGTGCAACATTCAAGGAGACATGTTTCTTCTATGGTTTGCTAAGTGATGACAAGGAATGGACACATGCTATCTCAGAGGCAAGTTTATGGGCATTAGGGCCACAATTGCGGGACATATTCATTTCAATGCTGCTGTTTTGTGATGTAGCTAGACCGCTCAAACTATGGGAAGAAAACTGGAAACATTTATCCGAGGATATCTTGCATAAAAAGCGGAAACTTTTTAAATATCCAGGTTTACAACTTACAGATGAACAGATCCGTAACTACTGCCTTATGGAATTACAAGAGTTACTTCGCAGATTTGGGAGATCGTTGTCAGAATTCAAAGACTTGCCACAACCAAATCCAGCATTGCTAACAAACTTAGACAACCGTTTGATCAGAGAAGCATTGGATTTTGATTTTAAAAAGAGCAAGATTGAACACCATCGCACCCCCCCCCCCCCGGCGCCCCCCCCCCCCCCTCCCCCCCGCCCCCCCCCCCCCCCCCCCCAACCCCCCCCACCCCCCCCTACCCCCCCCCCCCACCCCCCCCCCCCCCCACCCCCCCCCCCCCCCCACCCCCCCACCCCCCCCCCCCCCCCAAGCCCCCCCCCCCCCACCCCGCACCCCCACCCCCCCCCAGCACCTTCACTCAATGTTAAACCCTGAACAACGGCTTATTTATGAAAATGTTGTGCAATCGGTCAATAATAAAAATGGGAAATTTTATTTTGTTTACGGACCAGGTGGGACGGGAAAGACCTTTTTGTACAAAACTATCATCTCCCGGTTAAGGTCTGAACGGAGAATTGTGCTCGCAGTAGCATCTTCAGGTAGCATATTCTTTATAAAATTGTACCTTTAATTACAATATTCAACAGCCTAAAGCAATAACGGTTGTTAATTAAGGACTTATGCATTCCATTCTTTTACCTCAACAACTACAAGGATTGCTTCTTTGCTTCTCCCAGCAGGCAGAGCAGCTCATAGCAGATTCGTCATCCCACTAGAGTTGGCCGAAAATAGCACATGTGGAATAAAACAAAATACCCAACTTGCGGAGCTAATGCAGGAAGTAGAACTTATAATCTGGGATGAGGCACCAATGACTCGACGGTATGCCTTTGAAGCCTTGGACGTTACTTTGAGAGATATATTGGGATTCAAAGCACCATCAAGAAGACAACAACTCTTCGGGGGCATGACCGTCCTTCTGGGGGGAGACTTTAGACAAATTCTCCCAGTCATCCCAAAAGCAAAAAGGCCAGAGATCGTCCAAGCATGCATAAACAGATCACACCTTTGGGATTCTTGCAACATATTCAAACTAACACGCAGTATGCGGGTCAATGAATATGGCGCTAACGGCCAAATTGATACTTCTAAACAGGAATTCAACCAGTGGGTTCTAGCTGTGGGCGATGGTACTGTGCCCGCCAAAAAAAAGGAAGAGGAAGATGAGGCAACATGGATTGACATTCCGGAACAATTTCTCATAAAACAATGGGATTCACCTATTCAGAAAATTGTGAACGAAACATACCCCGAGTTTACCAGCAGACAAAGTGATGGTGAATACCTCAAGGAGAGGGCAATCCTAACTCCAAAGAATGATGATGCCGACGCCATCAATGAATACATGTTCAATCAACTGTCAGGAGATACAATCACATACTATAGTGCAGATGAAGTCTGCAAAGCATCCACCGACAACATACATCAGCATCAACTATACCCTATGGAGTTTCTAAACTCATTAAATTTCTCCGGTATGCCACCCCATAAATTGTGCCTCAAGAAAGAACTCCCAATCATGCTCATGCGAAACATCAATCCAGCTAATGGCTTATGCAACGGGACCAGATTGATTATCACAGGCCTGGGGAAATTCGTCATTAATGCAAAAATCCTAACGGGCTCACATGTTGGGGATGACGTCCTCATACACAGGATAATCCTGTCATCTACTCAAACACAATGGCCTTTTGTCCTAAAACGAAGACAGTTCCCAGTCAAACCATGTTACGCAATGACTATCAACAAAAGCCAAGGCCAATCACTCAACTACGTAGGCCTGTATCTTCCTGCGCCAGTGTTCAGCCATGGCCAACTGTATGTTGCATTGTCTCGCGTCACATCTCCTAATGGTCTAAAAATCCTAATGATACAAGACAGGGATAGAGAACTTAGGAACTGTACGCGAAATATAGTTTATAAGGAGACCTTCAGCAACTTATGTTAAATAATGTCTTAAAACAATAATTATACATTATCGTACCTGTCTTTTTGTACCTCATAGAGCCCGGTATTGTTATTTATTGTCACTACCTCCCCGTGTCAGGATTGGGTAATTTGCGTGCCTGCTGCCTTCCTTGGATGTGGTAGCCGTTTCTCAGGCTCCCTCTCCGCAACGACACACGGCATTTCAGAGCTACAAAGGCTACCAGCAACGACACACGGCATTCAGAGCTACATATGTCTCCAATTGCCAGTTAGCACTGCAGAGACTAAAACACTTACAAATTTGGAAATTACATTATGTGTTCACATTCCAAAATGAATACCAGCAAACACATAAACAAAACAAACAAAAGGGTCACCCGAGTAACAAATAAAAACTTATATTAATTAGCGACACATAGCATCTTCTATCAACATACTACATTAATTTGTAATTAACATCCCAAAAAATACCAAATAAAACAACATGCGTCACATAACAAAATAAAAATCACTCAAACGTAAATCCAACAACTCAAATTCCCAAACATGGTGCACATCAATGGAAAACAAAAACCCATGAAACAAAAGACAGACTTTTACGGAACCCTACTCCTCCTCTTCTACATAACCAATGTAACCACTCTTCAGGCTAAGCCCAACAAAGGCACGAGCCAACACTTTATCCAGCTCACCATAAATCGCAGTCTGACTGGCAACTATATTCCTTATTTGCTGTAATGACTTAGCGGCCTCTCCACGCTCTACCAATAATTCCAACTCAGCCACCAACCTACGATTCTCACTTAATGAAATATTCATGGAAAAACACAGATTCTGCAATACCCCTATAACGCCTTTTTCCTCCCTCCGTGCTTCCTCAAAGACAACTTTCATCTTATCATTCAAATTCGAGGCTTCAGTGACATCACTGAGATTTTCCAATGCAAAAAAGGGTCCCATTGCAAACAAACAAATTACATACACACGCAATGTTTTGACAGCATAACATCCAAAACCACAGATTAAAAAGTAGTACCAAAGACAAGTTACCATGAGTATTAAAGTCGAGAAAAACAGTCAAATCAGAACCTCATTAAGTGAAATTAAATTCACAATAAACAAACATTGTAACTGCTTTTCATTTGAAACTGACAGGGAACAAAACAACACAAAACTTCCATATAAAAAACATATAGACCTTCATTCATTATGCGTATGCGTAACGCTAACAATTCCAAAACAACGATATAACTTATTCAATCAAACAACCAACAACCATAACCCACATGGAGATCAAACGGACACTCTAACTGAATAAAAACAAAACTCCAGACTCTATGCAGTGTCTTTAAGCTCAGCCACATATCCCTTCTTCAGTCCAACTCCAACATGCACACGAGCCAAAAGCTGCTCCAGCTCAGCAAGAGTGCCAGCATCCCGCGCCACAATCTCCTTCATCCTCTCTAACTTCCTAAGAACATCTAAATCCTGTCCAAGCCCCTCCAGTTCCGCTGCCAGCCGACGTTTTTTGCTCAATGACAAACGGAGGGAGCAACAAAGATCACGCAACAAGCCTAACAATGACTCCTCTTCCTTCAAACTTTGATCAAACAGGACTCTCATTTTATCAGATAAACGTTCCGACCCAGCAAGTAAACCAAGGTTCTCTAACAAAAAAAGGGACCCATAGGAAACTGCAGAAGTATTCAACCAAGAGTGCAACAGCCAGACTATGCACCTCAACAAACAAACCTATAAATAGCCCACTAAGAACCCATTCCTATGCCCGAGGGCAATTCAAAAGTCACACCTGAGGCCAACAGACAGTTAACTTACAATAAACATGCTTTTAACTAACATAAAAGAGTGACTACGAACATTACTTTTAAAACTGTCACACAACAATAACTGCAGATACTCAGCAACCTATACTTGCAGTTACAAACTAAATAGAAATGCCACACACAGCGCCAAAACCACAAACAAACACTAAAACATCAAACACAAACTCAAAACCTATATACTACTACTATATACCCAAACTAAAACATCAACATAATAACAACGCCATCATTACAGAAGCGACACATCATAATCCATAAACAAACTAAAACACTACATACCAACAACCCCCAAAAAACCATACCCTTACTAACAAACCCAAAATAAACACAACACAACAACAAACCCTAAGCATCATCATCTTCATCATCCTCCACATTCAGCATCTTCAGTTTCCTCCCTATGTCATCCTCAGCCTTCTTAACCCAGTGCTTGAAATCATCAACCTTCACCTCCGCATCAGCAAGATCATCACGCAACATCATCAAAGTATCAAACGCCTCCTTAATATCCGGCAAACTCCGGAACTCAGCAAACAATGCCTTCAATTGAGCAAGCTGATCTTTGTAGATCTCCAGTTGAGGGCCTTGAATTTCAACAAAGTTACGAAAATCAGCAATTTGTTGCCTTATGAAAATCTTGATGTACTTGCTCGGATCATCAGAACCACTAAGCTCTTTAAGCTCATCAATAACTCTCTTTGCAACTTGGTTCGAACTGCTTGAAGAAGCCATGGAGAAAATTAGGGTTTTTTGGGATATGAAATGGAAACGTATGGTTGAGATGATAAAAGAGAGACCGGTAGGTGAGTTTAAATAGGGGAAATATGTGGTGTGGGAAACAGTAGTGAACAATCATAGCTAGAGATAATCGGCGACTCCTCACTGCCCTAAACAATAACTGAATAATGAAGGAAGTACACTATCATGATTGGCTGTTCAACCCATCAAATGAACAAGAAAATATTACTTATCATTTCCAAGTCCACACTATAAGAAACCCCTAAAGTATACCAACAATACAAATTATACCTTCAGCCTAACTAACCAACCAAACTAATTAACGCCTAACAAATACGTAGTAACTAAAAACATAACTAAAATTAACAACCTACGTCCAAATTACAAAAAACATTTAATAATGACTATCCAATAATGGGAAAAAAACCCCAACCAAACTATCATAATATTACACCACCAACCAAGCCTGCAACAACTACATAACAACAAACACAACCTATTCCATTCCCCGCAAAATATCTACAGCCCGTGTGCAACGCACGGGTATGCACGACTCGTATGACAAATGTAAGAATTGAATATTATTGTTGTTGATTGAATCCATATTAAATGATGCGAAATTGCGAATATTGAAATTAAATAAAATACCTATATTGATTGATGATGGAAGAAAGGTTGAGGGATGACGGCTGAGACATGAATTTTGGGTGAAAGAAAAAAAAAGAGAATAGAAAAAATTATTTTAGAGACTATTTCTAGAAGAAAGTGAATACGTGCTTTTTTCTTTCATCTAAGCATACATGCAAAATCTTTAAAAAAATAGGTTATTTTAAGAAAAAAATGTCAAATCTATCTCATTTGTATTATTAGTGTTTTCTCTTGATTGCATAACATTACTAAAGTTAGGTTCACTTTGATACATGCTTTGTCTACATCATGTTATTAGGTGATTCTATTAACTAAGCAATTAGTTCTAGATTCAACAATGGTTTGATTTAATTCACCATTAAAAAGCGTTTCACTACACATATATTTGTTTTACTACTCAAATTTTAAAAAATAATGATCAAAATGACGTAGTTTTTAGTGATATTAAATGATTTTGCATGTAAGCTTAAATGCATGATAGACTCACATTCAATTTCTACTTAATTTTTAAAAGTTTTTGAGTTTGGGAAATAGTTTTTAAACTCATCAGTTGAAGGAGAGGAGGTATTTTTTGAACCCAAGTTGAAGGACTTAATTAATCATTTTTAGTGTTAAATTGATCGACATGTTAACTCAAAACATTATATATATCCTGAAAATTGTTAGTGACTAATACACATACATCTCTGAAGCTCACAGAGGCCTGGCTTTTGTAACTTTTAATAAAGCAATGACCAACAACTTTCCAATAAATGCAGAATGGTCCCCAAAAATTATTATGCTTTTTTTACTTCACAAGCTAGTTTAACTACATCAAAACCTTATTTAGATGCTTTTCATCATTTCATGAACATGTTAATCCGAACCCTTAACCCTAATATATTTCAAAATACATTCTATCTTCTTAATCATTATGTTCATCTACGATAAGGTTTTATCCGCGCCACGCCATCGGTGTTCCTGAAGCTACACAAGCGTGTCATTCCACCGGCCTTTGCTTTATATCATATCAATATACTTTCACTATTCTTGCCATTTTACATTGTGCTTCAACACCAGCATCCTACTCCTCCCTATTTCTTTCTCAGTTATCAGTTTGCCTTAACGGAAGCAGGGTTAATTTACACAAGTATATTTGTGAGTTATTTGCTTTTGAATTCTACTTGATTCTTTGTTTTTGAAAAGTATCAGAATTCGTGCTCAAGTAAGTTTCTGATTCCATTTTTTATTAGACTTAGAGTGTATTTCATAGATTTCTAGTTTGACTATTATAGCAAAGAACTTTACTGATTACTCAGCCGATTGTTGTGATTTGCATAGGTAGGAGAGATCTATTTTTTCGTATATGGGTGTTTCTGACTGTTTATCTTGTTGGAAAGTTAATCCACAAATCTTTGTTAGTTATTTGTCAAGTTAAGAAAGTCTATGTATGTATTATGTATTTTAGATTAGAAGTCTGTAAACCCATTGTATATGGGCTGGTCATTAGAATGAAACTGTATAAACCGTTATTAGAATAGTAAGTCGTTACTTTTATTGAATCCGTTGTGTCCTCTTGTTTCTAGGGCATGATGGCAGCGGATTCACTTTAATATATAGATAGGAAATTTCTGTAAATTCATACCAACCCTTTTTCCACTTATATATCAATTATTATTAAGGGTTTCAATCGCATCTTCTTTGTTCTTTCTATCCATGAATATATGATGTTGTCATGATGCCTTGTTTGATCCTGCATATCGTCCTGAAGTTTTGTAACAAGACCTGTCTATCATATCTATGGAACCCTAACTATGAAAGCTTTTGTAATGAGAGTAAACATCTTTATCCTTCTTGGACTGATTGAAATTCAAATCCAATATTTTCTTGTAATTTACTAGCTCCTTTATAGTACTAATTTTTAATATAAATCGAAAATTGAAAAAAAAACACCTCGTGGTATGTACACTTCGAAACAGCTGTATACATAAGAGATCCACTTCTATGGACGTAGGTCGGTCATTTTATCTTGTGGATTCAGTCAACCATGTAAATTTGTTTTGCTACATGTTTAAGTTCTTCTATTTTATATTTTTATGCATTTGCCTAGCAATGTGTTGAACTTGATACGATTTTAGCTTATGTAAGTGATTTTACAGCTCAAGTTTTCTTATTTTATACATGTTAGTTTTGAATTGTGAGGGTGAGACAAATTGACTTACTGGTTAGTATGTTGGAGCAATGAATGATCAAGCTTGTTTTACTTTGGACCAACTCTCTCTTTTCCAAGGCGGAGGAGGAACTAATACCAAAGAAAAGTTATCTGAACCAGTTATGAGTGAATAAATATAAATAAATATGAATGTAAGCGAATCGGATCTACACGAATGGAAAAGGACGGATGGTGGTAGGAAGACTAGCCCTAAAATAAATTTGAACGACATTCCATCTTGGACTAAGTTGATAAGATCCTAGAATCGTTACAGTTTCAGAGCTTTTGGGGAAAGACCGTCATAGTAAAGTTTGTACGGTGAGAGGATTGAGAGATAGACGAGTGAGGCTCTCTGTACCAACCGCTATTCAATTGTATGACCTTCAAGACCGTCTTGGTCTTAATCAACCTAGTAAGGTAGTTGATTGGTTGCTCGATGTAGCTAAGCATGAAATCGATGAACTGCCTCCTCTTCAAATGCCAATGACACATTTTGCTCACTTAGGTCTTCAGCCAATGATCAACGCTTCTTCTCAATCCGAAAATCTTGAAGTTTAAAAACCAAACTAGTTGGAGGATTACTGGAATGCCAATAAATCAAAGGAGAAAGATCATGTCTTTGCTCAGTCAGTAATCAGTTCATCCAATCTGTACATTGATGTTCAATGAAAAGTTGCCAAAATGGTTTCTTTCTCCAAACTGGAATCCTCAAGTTTGTCTTTAGCACAATTCGGAATCTATGGATCAATGGCGCCTCATCAACAAGAAGGCTCAAGTCATAACTTCATTACCAACATGTCAGGATCTCAACTTCTTGTGTACCCGTCGCCATCTCATGACCATAACTCGAGAATTCATATTGATCCAAAGCAATTAAACTTCGAGATGTTGAGCTCGTCATCAATTTCCAATTCGCACATGCCCTTGTATACAATGAGCCAAAGGATGATCAGGCCTTTTCATCGAACACGTCAAAGGGATTGAGCAACCTTAAAAGTGCAATCAAATTCTTTTGTACGACTGCGAAAAGCATATGTGTGTGTCCTTGGCTAATAAGATGACAACTCCTGGTATGCTGGATTGTTTTCATGTTCATTATGTTTGCATATTGATTATTTGATGCCTTTGTGTTGAAAAAGGCTGTTGTGAGCTTCTAACTTTGATTGTACGAATCTTGATGTTTTCCTTCTATTTTCTTGTACTATCCGGTTTTCTTACGTTATAATATCTTATTTATCAACTATACTGATACATTCGATTTCTTAACTTTTGTTAATGAAATTGTTAAAAATTCAAATTTACAAAGGCTAAGGTTGATGGTACTATATATACAAGCTTTGTTGGTGTTTTTTTCGACTTTGGAATAAGACTAACGAAGCTTGTTTATGATTTCTAGAAAGGTTTTTTTGTACGTGAGACTGCTGATGAGTGCAAGTGTCATCCAATTAGCGCATCAGATCACAACGCACTAGAAAGTAGCAGCTACAAATAGAAGTTCCAATAAAATCAGTTTTTTGTCAGCAGCATTGCATAATATGGCAAGTGCAGCAGTTAAAATATTGACTTATTAAGGAATTTGAAGTTATATTTTAAACCATTTATGTAGGTTTTGATAGGCACACTGTAATTTGATCCGAAAACAAAGCTAATCTTAATAATTTTATGGCAATGTTAACAAGAAAGAAAGTACTCGCTACATCACGTTACATAAAAAACAATAGGAATTAACATCGGGCGTTCCTTTTGGTTGTTTCGTAAGTGTTTCTTTTGTCATTGTTGGGTGTTTGTATCTTTTAGTTTCTTGCTAGTTTTAATCGCCATAAAAAAAAGATGAATAAGATAGGGTTTGATATATTTCTTTATTAACGATATCCGCTAATGTGAACGACGTTTCTGGTTGGGAATTGTGATGGGGGACTCATGACGTGAACGTCACGTCATGAGCACAAAATCCCGTATGCATATATAGACATCTTTGCAATTAAGAGGAACTGGCTTATAAATAACAAGAGTGACATACAAGGCTGTATGCAACTCCGAACATAGCCAACTATTACAAAATGCGCCAACACACAGATTGGAATACGAACCACGACTAAGAAAATAACTAAAAAGAGACGTACTCAAGTCTCAATGTATGCCGTGTATCGAGATGCACCTATATTATTATGTGTCATTGTTGTTGTTGAAAAATAGGAAGCTTGGTGTTCAGTTCACTTGGCTAATACACTCCTCTAACGTTCAATATGTGGCTGACTGGCTGTTACTAATATTGGTTCTATTGCGATCCCAAAAATTTTGCATTTCATCAATGTGGCTAGTTTTAAGATATTAAAATTTTGGGTAAATTGCAAATTACGTCCCTAATGTTATCGGAAATTGCAAAAAAAATCACCGAAAACAACTTTGTTTCGATTTGGTTACTGCAGCTGGCGTGGCGATGCAAAAAAGCCACCGAAGCCAAACAAGCGTTATTTCTCCCATTAAGTGGCCTCACGTGCTCTGCAAGTGAGTGTATTGACTAACTCATTTGTGATATTGGATATGATGGTTTGCCATTACCATAGAGAGATTGTGCAAGACATGCAACAGGAAACAGTTTGATGAATCTTTGCCAAAAGCTTACTGATAGGGTCATGGGTATGGGGAACTTATTGTTGAGTTTCAAAACTGCAATACGTTGAGAGTGGCAAGGGCCAATGTGATCAAACTTAAGAGACTTCAGATTGTTGATTTGGGTAAGGCTAGGTGTAACACCCCCCAAATTGGGTCGCAGCGGAATAATGTGTCCGGGAGCGTTACTTCATAGATCAATAGCACAAGATATGAGAAAGACCTCTAAAAGAGTCGTTTGAAATACGATACATTGAATTTATTGAAATTGTTTAATACAAAGCACAACGGCTTAAATTGTTCAACTGTAGCACCTCAGAAAAATTTAAGACTTTTTGTTGCTTTATGTATCGCAAGCAATTACAAATTTACCGTTACTTTTCCAATAAAAGTTACTCTTCAAGCGACATACAACATTTTGCACTATTTAAGAGATATAATAACGCGTGTAAATCGTCATTTTGTTTACGGATCAAAAAGGGGCACTTTAGAAAGCGCGTAACAATAAAAATCATATTTTTATTTTACGCCGCGCGAAACAAAGTCGCACGACTATATTATTTTGTAAACCCGTCTATACCTCAATAAATAAAACCATGAATGGGCCAATATTTAAATATTACCAAGTAAACAATATACGTTGATGTTTCATTTCCTCACAACTCTAATATGCAAATACTTGTCCAAGCCAATCAGTAGAAGAAAGATTCAAAATTGACGAGCTAACACTATCATTTCATTCTTACACCCAATGCCCTACACATTATGTCTTTTCAAAATCTTCACATGCCAATATTCTTACTCCTGCAAACTCTATTTCACAAATAGAAAGATTTACTATTGGCAGGTATACTATACAACTATGCTCAATAGTAAATGAATAATAAACTTTCACGTGAAACTTTGAAAGCTTTCAGTGAATACACCAAATGGTAGTATAAATAGGCATTTATTCTCTTCACTTCTAGTAGCACCCTCACAATAGCAAAGCAAGTAGTAATTGAGCCGTATGGTCGGAGTTAAAGTGTCGTTGGGTTCAAGGAGAAAGATAAAGGGGGGACGCCGAAGTTTTGTAAAAGGGTAGAGGCGAGGAAGTTAGTTCCTCTTCTCACCAACCATCTTTTCCTTCAACCATCTACGAGCTTGGACCTCGGTGAGTCACGTTCTAGTTTAGCTATGTCACTTACCCTTGTAACCCATCATGCGACCAAAACCAAAGCCACACAACCTTGGCAAGCCAAAAGTTTCATTGGGTTCAAGGAGAAAAAGGGGACGCCGAGTTTGTAAAAGGGTAGAGGCGAGGAAGTTCGAGTTCCTCTAATCTGTATAGTATACGTTCACATGCAATATATCAGTAACTAAGCCAGCGATTTGAGTATAAAAGAGGAACCGTGCATGAACAAATGTATCACAATTAAAATCTGAAAACAATAAGTAAACTATACGGTTCGAGTTCAAGTTTCGTTGAGTGCAAAAACTAAGTGGGCGTCGGCTTAGAAGGAGTAGCAACCAAGTGTAGTTCGATCCCTACCACCATCTTTTCTCATCATCTAACGAGCTTGGACCTCGGTGAGTCATTTTCTAGTTTATCCATGACATTTAACCCATCTTGCGACCAAAACAAAGCCACGCAACCTTGGCAAGCTAGCCAAAGGTCTCGGCCTTGCATGGTTTATAGACGACATATGACACATGCGTGATTAGTGCGTACGCACGCATGCATGCAAAGACCACATCGCACCACACATAAAATAACGACTATAATATGATTTGTAAACCACACATTCCGCGTATAAAACAAGTAACGAGATAAGAAGTCTTATAAAAACTTTAAACATGTCATGACCTAATGCTTTGGCTCGTTAGGGGTTAACAAACCCTAGAGTCACACATGAAATAGTGAAGAAACCCTCACATGGAACCCTCGACGTGCAACCTGGACTTGACCACGAAACCCGAGACAAACCACAACCGCGTCTTACTCGCTGTGGGTGCGTCGCAGTCGCTGTAAGAACAAACAACTCTTGCTTGCAGTTTCATACCAAGGTTCCACTTGTACCGCATGCTAGCAAGCGAGTCATGGCAAGCGTTGCTTGCTGTTGCGGCTGCGTGTTCTGCATGAAACAAGAGGTCGCTTGGTGTCTCGAAATCTAGCCATCCAGTTGTTAAACACACAAGTCATAATCATATACAAAATATATATATATATGCTTGTGTTGCGTCGGTTGGGCAGAAAAAAGGAAAAGAAAACAGTGAGTGTTGAACTCACTGTTGTTGCGTCGGTAGGGAAGCAAAAAGAAAAGGGAAGGAACATGTAACATTATATATATATATATATATGGAAAGTCAAGGGACTAAATATATATTTTTTTGAAATGTAAACGAATCAAGCGAACCGTGATATGTAAATCTGATAATCACATAAATTAATTAACGACTACGATGTAAATAAATAAACACGATAAGAAATATACATAAACTTAGTAACTTACAAATGATGTTTATATTTTCTTTAGATATAAATCACATGGACTTGTGAATATAAATTGCGACGCGTGATAGTATAGATTCCTGTATAGATACTTATAGATGTAAAGTCGTCCCTAGAGCCAACAGTTTAATCAACACTTTGAAAACGTAAAACGTTAACTCATAAACGACCCTGCCTCTTGACCATGTGCATAATACACTGCATACACCGAAAGGGTAATGCAAGATGATTCTTGATTACATTTGGTATATCTGAATTATTTCTATAACGAGAAACATAATGTTAAACTATATGGAATGACTTAGGATCCATATCCATGGTTTAACGGTATCTGTAACAAAGGGATGATTATAAAGCAAGAAATTTATAACCATTAAATAGCTGAGATGATTTTTGAAACTCTTATCTCATAATATTCCTAATGTAAAAATAATTGTGTGGGTTGCTAGACTTTGCCAATTATAGGTATAAGTGTTAGGTGCTACTCCAACTCCCAAGTGGGAGCTGTTGGATTATGGTAGTCGGCTAGCATTTGTACATTACGAATATGTGAGCCTATTGGGGGCACACACGTTAATACACGGAGAATGCGTTTAATACTTCACAAATATAAACCGAGGGACTAAATTGGACAAAACCCGAACTCCAAGGGGGACACCAAAGTGGTCGGGCCCTATGGGAGGTTCTAGATGGGTTTTGTGTTCAATTAGCATTTAAGGAGGCCCATGAAGGTTTTCTAGAATTAGGGTTTGGGTGCCTATATAAACACCCATAACCTACCTCATAATTTGCTCATCCTAAAACCTTTCCTCCTCCCTCCCTCACCGAAATCGCCTGGCCCCTCTCTAGGGTTGTTAAGGGTTTCGGTTCTACACCTCAACTGAATTCGGTTGAACCCCAATTTGGATTTTCGGGTTCTTTAATTCGGTTTAAGGATTTTCGGTTAATTAGGGTTTATTATAAACCTTAATCCGGTTTAATTGGTTCAAGATCACAAAGGTTTGTTTGATTAGGGTTTTGATCCAAGAAGGTACAATTGTTGCTTTGTTCGTGAAGTTAAGTCTAGACAACTTAACGTGTTCGGTTGACGTGATTGTGTGAGCAACCGTAGAGGTGATTGTTTTAATCACTTATTTATTTTCAAGATCGAATTGCTGAGAGGTACGCTTTCTATTTACTTTTCATGTATGTGTTAACCATATGCTATTACTAGATCCAATCCGTTGCGTACTCGTAGTTACTTGGTTACCTAGATGTTAAATCCCAACAAACACAATTATCGGGAAAAACTCGCAAGCACGTCTCTTGATTTCTTCAACACTGAGATTGTATCCCGAAGATGATCTCTCCTTTCCGTCATCGATTCGCGTTCCCCCATCAATTTGTTGACTCTGTCAGTCTCACCTAGAATGTTTCTAACCATCAGCTGCTCAATCTTAGTTTTTGCATCCGCAAGCATCATCCTTAACCGTTGTCCCAAACTATCAACAATGCGAGGCACAACAACTGTCCAGTACACTTCCAACCTCATTCTCAGCTCAAATGCATGGTCTCTAATTGAGCTAGGTATAATGCGGAGGTGAGCTACATCAACTTTCCCAAAAACAAGCAGATTGGCCATTCTCATTTCGCTGTCCATGGAACTCAATAGGTTGTCCTTGTTTTTTGATTTTAATTTCTCATATGCATTTAGGAAAGAAGAATCAATCGTGAAATCATACCACTGCATGGTTGTGATCTCTTCAGTCCTCTCCATAACAATCTTCGTGATATCATTCATACACATCCTTACTGCATCTTCAGCTACAGGTAACACCTGTGGATAATGACTACTGAACTGGTCATAGACAACCTTCATGCAACCCTTTTCAAAATATGCCAAGGCGTCAGCTGCACATTTACTGGGTAACTTTCTTATATCCTCTACCTTTTCCCTCAGCAAGAGATCGAAAAGATTCTGCGAGAACCCACCCGGTAAATGAAACCCTGTATTAGCCTTAACGAACTCTACCTCATCACTCAAAAACGTTTCATAACCTTTTTCCGTTTTCCAAAGATCGTCATGGAGTGTTTTTAGCAAACTGTAAAGCTTTGCACTACATGACATTATCCTGGCCTTTGCGGTTTTCTTACTGTCGCCAAAAAATTCATGTATGGCATCTCAGGGAAGCGGCGAGACGCTTAAAAGCGTCCATTGCTTCAGCATCATTATTCAACTCTCGGGGCATCTTGCTACCTTCCAGATACAACGATTCAAGAGTATCGTCAATTTTCGCTATAACCTGTGGTATAAACTCTCTCATTATATTCATTTGGATTTTTTTTAACTTCTTCACTAATACAGGGATTCCAACCATTGATTTATCAATTGTAGAGAACACCGGGTGTGCGCTAAATAGACTTTCCTCGGCATGCTCTGCTTCTTTTATCGACTCTTCC